>CAJQUW010013755.1:0-37615 GCA_907163375.1 Prostheceraeus crozeri | reverse complement strand
ATTTCACAGAGTCGAGTTTTTCACGAATATTTCTGCTGATCAACAAGTTATAAACAATGAAATGATTAATCGATTAGATTGCGATTACATAGTTTACTTAATGAAGCAGATACAATTATTTTGAAAATCAAGCAACAATAGTTAATACGACCACGAAAATACAGCGTTATCCAGTCACCACGGTAGGTAATTCTAATAGGCCTGTCTAATCGCATATAATCAATTAAAAATCTAATTTTGTCATCGAATCAGAATACTATTCATTTAGTAATCGATATTTTCTCAATAGAAGAGTAGTAAAATAGGCACTTTGCGCTATTGTGATTGGATCTACATTTACAGTAGGGAGCATTTTATTATGGACACAAATGAAAATACTAGATTTTCATACAACCTACCTTCTAACTTTTCTCTTTGTGTTATGTGAGTGTTCTACACTATTAAATACCTGACACATACAAAGTACGATATATGTTGTATCTAAAATTACATTGCAATTATGTTGAACCCGCCAGCTGTTGATATTGGAACATAGGAGAACAAGTATTTTTTTGTCAAATTTCATCGAAAAACGAATGTTTTTTGATTCAAAGATAAAACAAAGATATTCGACTCATTTGAAGTATTCATCTTCAAAAATCATGGAAGCAACAGCTCATAAAAAGAGAATCATAAAAATTCAAAAATAAAGTACGTTCAAAGATTCAAATAGGCCTTGATCAATAGTGTGTGTGTGTGACCACCCCTCTCCGCAATGACATCCCGCATTCTCTTCGGCATACTATCAATAGAATACTGAACTTTTTCGAGCATTCGCGGATCACGATACCAGATGGCCAATAGCTTAGAATTAAGCTGTTGCCTTGTTGTAATGGTTGTTTGTGCCATAACAGACTTGACAAAACCCCATACATTTTCTATTGATTTAAGGTCTGGTGAGTTTCCAGGCTAGGGAAGCACTGTCAAGTTGGTTTAGAGTTGAAGATATGGTGTGATGGAGCGTGTTGTGAAAGGCGCACTAATGATAAATTAACTGCTCGCTCGTGGGCGCAGGAAGCATTTCAATTTGCGGGAATAGTCGATTTCAGCGAGCGATTGCTTTGATATCTCCATGCGATGTGAAGAGTGCGCTTTTGTGGTTTTATACCGGCCCGGCTCAAATCGTTGGCTGTTGATGCTTTTGGGATTGGAGGGGGCTTTGGGATTGCCCAAAGGCCGCAGGTAGTTGCTGTTTGGTACTCAAAGTGCTACGTGCTGAAGAAATTTCTGATTTTCTGTCCAATCTGCTGAGTCTATCACAAGGCGTTTTGCTTTATGGATGGCGAGAATTTGAAATTCTTCGAGGAAAAACGATGAGCCCTAAGCTCAGTCTTCGCGAATGGTATGTATGATATGTATGCATGGACAGAAGCGTGGGCGCGAGGAGTCTACGATACTTTTAATTTAACTTGATTTCTATTTGGGCTAAACTGGAAAAGGGGACTTTTTATAATTTGTAAAACTTTCGCAGCAAGTGAATCGTCCGTCACTTGGAATAATAAACTTGGACCGTTTAGATAGATTTTATAATTTGTGCTGGTAGGATATATATTTTTCATCGATTGATCATCTAACCAGTTTATTTATCCTATTCTTATTTATGGACGATGTACTTATATAAGTTGATGAATACCCGTGTTTAACTTGGTTTACTAGCAAGTCAACGTACAATTTAGTTATATTATTCAACAGATCTAATAATGAGTTTATGTTTATGTCGAAACTTGGATTTTTGATATGTGTAATCATGTTGCAGGTACCGCTTAATTTTCCCATCCATTAGGCTACGAACTGTGCAAAGAGACAATGTTCGGTTTTGTGTGCATGTTCGATATCAACTCCCACCAGCATACAGCAGACATCATCTACATACGACCGATTGCATTCGGAAATGTGATCATAATTGTCTTCAAGCGATGTCTAGAAGAGCATTTCACTTAGAAAATGCAATAACATGAAAGGACATTATTTGCGTTTACTTTCAAATGCTATTTTTGCTGTAGCAGGCTACTAAACATACGTAAAATATTATATTTTAAACGTAGATATACTTGCGTAAAGTAAGCAATAGTTTGTTGTAATCAACAGTAATATTGACGCGTAAAGGAAAGAAATAATCGAATAAGTCACCAAGTGAAAATACAAATAATCCAATCCACCGGTGCTGTGATTTCTTTGCTATTTCCAATTGTATAGTAAACGCTTGATACATACGAATATCATTTTACATGTAAAAAGGATACGACTCATTAGGAACGAAATTCGCCGGAGCATATAAGTTTATGGCCTACGATCGACACACATTTTAGTGATGCTATTTCCCATAATTTGTCCTAGTGCATTAAAAATGGGTTTTGCGAGCGTACTTGAGTTTTTGCAATGTTAATTACCGGTGTACACACTAGATTTAAAGTAAACCGGTCAAAATATACCTAGTATTGCGTATGGAGATTCGTATTATTTAGTTTCTTCCGTCTTCAGAACCGATCTTTTTCTCGGGATGGAATCGCGCGATGCCCTTGAGGTGGTAATTGTATGGGCACTGCTTTCAGTATTGCTTCTTTTACGTCTCGATAGAGTTGGGTTCTGATTCGGAGATCAGATTTCAATTTCACCCAAACAATTTCAATCGGGTGAGCTCGGGAGATGAGCCTGGCACGGTCCACGAACATGATTCAATCTCTGAACCCATGTCTTACTTTTTCGCATGGTGGATGGACAGTATGCATAACTACATCGATTACTTTGTGTACCACCAGTAGGCACTTTTCTTTCACATTTTCATATAATTTTCCGATTTCATTGTTCACCTTTTCATGAAGCTGAATGCCTGCACGCCTGGGTTGTGAATGCTCCCCAAAAACCATAAATCAGTTGGGCAGTTTTTCACAGCTGGTGTGGTGTATGGGTGAATCATGCTTCTCGGTCCGAGGACAGTACATCTGGGGCGCAAATTGTTTATAGGGTCTTCATCGGGAAATAATTCCGCTTGCTTCGTTCCAATGTATGTAGGTTTCCCACAAAAAAGACAGTCTTGATCTTTTTTTGTGAAGGCTGCTCAATGCCTGCCTTTGAAGATCGACGTCCTAATCTTTGAGAATCTTTCACGGTGTCACTGCCAAACAGATGCGGGAAGTTCAGGGATTGGGACTTCGAAGCTCTTGGATCTTTGGACGGCACAGCACGATGAACACCTGTGCATTTTAACAAGGTTATTTTTTTCTTTTTTTTTCGGGTGTTTATTATGTTCTTTAGGCCTACGGGACTTTCCTGGATCTGAAGCAGTGATTATATGCGGGATAGGATTAAAGCAGGACTCTTGGAATTTTTCAAAACGTCGCTTAATTTTCACGTGGAATGCCAGCTTGATACAAAGTTCCAACTTAGATCGATGGAGGCTGAGTAGAGCATGCTTACATGCGCGATTATCAAATGTCAGAACAACATGTAAGAAAGTCATAGCATATCACTAGTTTTTGTTCTCATGCAGCCCAAACAGCAAGCAGTTATTTTACTAACCAATCAAATCGTTAATAACAGATGAAACACAAAGCGCCAGACTAATTCCCTAATGAACAACTAAATCAGAGAAAATACCGCTGAGCATGGTTTCAGGCACATGAAAATACGGTTTTTGGGGACCGTCGGTCAGGCCCATTTCTCAATTCGATTGAGAATTGTTGGGGTTCAAATTGAAAGTTGAGGTCTCCAAACACAACCCAACCATCCCTATATTGTCGAGAACTTAAGAGAAGAGATATTGAAAGCACTGGTGCCCGCACAATTGCCCCGAAATACCTAGGCGAGGGCTGAATGAAATGCATGCCCAGATGCTGTATTCTGAAAGGAACGTGCCCTATGAGCAACAAAATACTGATCTCTTACTCAATCTGTGATAATTCTAGGTCCGCTGTGCCCAGATTTCGCGCAGAACTTCCTCCGCTGAACTATGTATATATATATATCGTATATATATAAAATATATATATTATATATGCCATCGCGTCCTAACCACCTCCTAAAAAGTAGTAAATTTTGGTTGTGTTATAAATAATATACCTACAATTAAAAAAACCCCAACAACCACGTGTAACTAGATCATCACGGCAACATTGAATGCACTGCTTTAAAAAAAACCCCCCACAGCAACGAACCGATTTGTCTGGTACGAACATCTTGCTTGAGTGCATTTTCCAAATTTGATTTTACGGCATCCATTATTCATTTCAATTGTTTTGACTAACAAATATTCAGTTGCATGTAGGCTACATGTAAATTTGAATTCAGACAAGAACAATGCTTGCATAATTTACACATTTTTCAACTTTTATTTTTTATTCAAAGGCGTAATTTTGTGAAATTGTTTGCATGATATGGAAAGCAGATTTTACAGGCAGCGCATCACAATTTTCTAAAACTATCATGCCAAATTAACACCATGGTACTTCTATTAGAAATTTTCTCTTTAGTAGGCCTATTTTGCTCTGTAAAACGACTATCCTTGTTTATGTGATTATCATCCTTTGTTATTATCTTGCACAATCAAGCCATGGTGTAAAGAAATCAAGTTACCAAATTTGGCAGGTTTGAAACACATTGGTCCGCACAATCCCACATCGCATTTCGTTTCGTGAAAATCCTTGAGCCATAGGCGCAGCAGCTGACTAGCGTTTGCGAGAGATGCGATCCAATTGTTTATAAAAGGCCTACTATCGTTGCGCAATTGCCACCGATAAATTCTGAACGATCGGCTTCGCCCATTCAATTTTTTTTGTCTTTTTGTTTGTAATTCATCATGATCGTTAACTTAGCGGAAGCCATATGTTCTATTCTGAAATAGAAGAGAGTTATTGGAAAATAGGCATTTAACGCATGCACGTGTGTTGTAATTTTCATTATCATGCCCTACCTCAGTATCACAAGAGACGGAAATAGTCAAATGGTATCTTCAAAGAAAATTAACATGCATGCTTTATACTAGGAGTGAACAGCTGCATCAAGTAACTGCGAAATGCCTCATAAAGCAAATAGTTTGTGCATGTTACGTGGTGGCTCGATGAGTGTGTTTCATCGTTTTCAAAACCTGTGGGTAGGATACTGATGTCAATCCCAGATCTTCACATTCGTTATCATTCGAATAATATTTCCCAACTCCATTTGCAAAATTTAAGATACTGGGAAGGGCCAAACATCTGATTGCTGCACCAATTTTTGCTATAAAACCGTGTCTATGCAGGGATTCGATAGACCTGTTCATATTTGTTGGTACATGTACAAATTAGACCTCTTGATAGATCATACATCCTAGGCCAAACTTTCTTATATTTGCCACCTGGTGTGCACTGTCTTAAAACCCATTTAGGACCGCCAATAAAGATAAACATAGTTGAAATTATGTTCCGTCATGATGACTCTGCTTGTTTTAGCCCAAATATCACTATCCCGAGTGTTAGTTTCAGAATCAATCGCATCAACCCACTTTCGTGAAAAACTGACGTAACGTAAAAGTTAACGGCTGGTCCAAACAGTACTAAGCAATAGTCTAAATTTCATATTCTTTATTGAAAATTGTAATCAAAAATGTCAACTTGATCGTGCAGTTCATTATCTTAAACGGTTTAAAAACACTATAAATATAATATAACAGTGTAAAAACAGGGACACTGTTTTCAACACGTTAACCACAGAAGTCATTCAGATGAATGGTCTCGCAAAGCAAAACCGATGTTGACACGGAATGTCACACGTTTTTCCACCGGTCTATAACCGGACATCCTCCTTTTATCCTGAACGGGTCGGAAATGAAATCACTTGGCAACGCCTGCGCTCTCATCATTTTTTTTTTTTCCAATTTTTGGTGCTGGTGATGAACGGGATCAGGAAGACGTTTAAAGGGTTCGAGCTGCACGGTCCGGTGGGTCATTAGATGGCTGAAATAAATTTGTATTACTGTTGTATCAAGAAACAACATTACAGTAGTGGCCAATTTTAAAGGGCCCCACTCACAGCGGATATAGATAAATTATACTATTTGCCTTTATGTTTGTGACCTGTTAGATTCAAATGAAGAATTAAAGCTGAAATACTTGATAGTTTGCAGCTTTTAGCGCGTGATGGTGTTCCGGATGAAAGTTATAAGTGATACGAAGGGAGGGCACTAACGACGGAACAAAGCTATCAGGTCATCCATGAGTACTATGGCATTGGTTCGAATGATCGAGTGGACACCGCAGCTGATGCAGTGGTCAGTGATTTGCCGTGGACAATGAGGGGATATTCTCAAAGATCCATGTCTCGAACGTTCTTAAGGTGTCAGGAAAGCAGTAAGACAAGCAATTCTTCGTCCATACCAGAGTTCCGCATGCGTAAGACTCGAAAAAGTACTAACGGATAGGGGGACGAGAACTTAAGTCCTCCATCACCCGGAACTCGCTCCTTCATCACTTTACAAATAATCAACAGAAATCAGTGTTATTGAGGAGTGGGCTACGTGTCGAGAAAATCTGCAGAAGGCCTTAAAAAATGATTTGGAGCTTTTGGCTGTACGGCCTGCGAATAGTCACCTTGAGCACTGAGAAGCAGCGAAGATTGGCTGAACTTTGTCGCGATCTCAGATAAGGTGGAGTGGCTGGATCGCGTATGTTCTAGACGATGAGACTTCAGAATGTCGCTGTGGTGGCTTGCGGTTGCGTCCGCCGTAGGCATTGGTCAATAGGTTCGACGATTCACACGACGAGGTGAAGCATCCGGCCATCGTGATGATATGGGGATCATCACTACGAGGACGCTTCGGCTGGATGATCTAGTCAATTTAGAGAAATCACTCACGTGCTACTCCCAAATCTTCGACGATAAGGTGCTCCTTCACTAGGAGATCGTGAAACAACTTTATTCAGCAAGATTCAGAGCCTTGTTTACCGCGAAAGTTTGTCAAGCGTTGGATCAAGAAACGAATTGTCGCTCTGCGCAACTGGCTCCACTCACGGACCTCATGTCATCGAAAATTGTTGGGTTGGAATATATGAAGCAGACGCTTCGCGCACATCACATCTTCAAGAAAAGGAAAATGCGCGATGATATCAAGCGTGTCTGAGACGCAAGAGATCCCAGATGAGTACTGCAAGGACTTGGTGCGGAGCATGCCCGTAAGACTACAAGTGTATAACGACAGAGGTTTCGTTAAGTTTGAATGCTATTGTTGTTTTCGGAATCCAATTTATGACTGGATATAAATTTACTGTGTATCTCCTTCTCTGTCCTTACTTTCAAAAAAATATTTTGGCAAAGAAGTAGAATAACGTAAATTTAATCTAAAGTCTAAGTGGGAAAGAGATGAAAAGTGGCGTGGTCTTTCAATTAGGCCATCACTGTCGTTAGTGCTATACAATAATGATCCCGTTTTCCTTCAGTCGCACCACATTCTTTAGAAATCTTCACACATATGAAGTTGGTTCTGCCTCTTATATTCAATACCATATTAAATCACCAGCATAAAGGTATAGCGATGTTATATATCCAACCAAAAGCAAATATATTTTGAGCATGTATCTACTTTCACACGATTCATAACAGAAGCTTATTTGGTCACATACGTTTATTCTGTTTAGAACTTAGAACACGTACTTACGAAATCATGTAAGATTAGAGGCTCAGAAATATGAAATGAGCATAAAATTATGTATATGGCATACATTTCTATTCAGTGGGTCACAGTGGAACCAAACTCTTGTCAAAAAGAGAAAATATTCCTTATCACCTTTCAACTATCAGAGGTGACTAGTTTCATGATGAAAGGGCAATATGATCGA
This sequence comes from Prostheceraeus crozeri, assembly GCA_907163375.1. NCBI lineage: Eukaryota > Metazoa > Platyhelminthes > Polycladida > Euryleptidae > Prostheceraeus > Prostheceraeus crozeri. The sequence goes on along the minus strand of CAJQUW010013755.1, from coordinate 29,768 downwards.
TTTCTAGTGTAATAATAGAAATATGCTCTCAAGCGGAAACAAGGAACCTCAGAAATATATGTATATATAATATATACTATATTATTATTATATATATTAATATTTATGGGCTACCGAGTCATTGTCTCTGAAATCAATTGGTCATCTTGCTGTTGTTCGCGGCTGATAACCAGTACGGTACGCGCGTATGCATTAAACCCTCCAGGATCCAACTTTACTAATGGCCAATACATATTTAGCTTACTGAACTGTGATAAAGCTGAGCTCGTGCGTCAGAATATGGTCGACCGCACCAGGTGACTGTTAGAACGCTCACATAGATGGGGCAGGGCACAGCGATCTTTTTCTGGTTCTGTTGTACTTGGAGTTCTCTAAGAGGTTGAACATATCAAAACTTAGTAGTAGACCACACAACTTGTGTTTTTCGTCATAACGCTCTATTCCTTCGTACGATCTATACTCTATATTCGGTACTCCGTTTGTCGCTCCGCGGGCAGTTATTGTTCTGTTACGAACGCTAGTACTGTGGCTTTGATTTCCGTTTTTTCGGTCCCATACACCACGTCGACTACAAAAAATGACCAGACCCAGTTTCTAATTAGCTTACCCATAGAGTTAGCCATTCGGAGGAGGGGCTTCCCTATTTGAACCTATTAGGCCATTATATGTAACGAAGCCAATGACACCTACAAATTCACCAGCAATCTTCATATACCTGTCACAACCACCCGCATTTATAGCCAACATGATAGGTTCAGTCTACTGAAATATCTTGCTTCAAGTCGAGTTCTGCCGCAAATACTTGACCATCGACTCGTCGACTGAGAGTTTTTCGTCTTGTTTCAAAGCAATTTTTGTAGATGCGTTATTTGCAAACTCAATTAGTGGCCTAATTTTGAACAGTCTGTCCGTACTACCTTGGGCCAAGTTGTTGTCATTTAAGTGAAAAATGCTCTTGATCATTTCAAAATCTCTCCTTGTCAAAGATTCCCGAACTGCAGGAATCCCAACGTCATCATCATTACTCCACATCATTTTCATTCGAGGGACGTGATGGTAGCCGCTGAGATAAAAAATTCCAAGAAATGCATACATACTATCATGATTTACAGCAAAATTCGAATTCTTTTGAGACGCACATCGATTGCTTTCGTGGACAAGTAAATCGACCAAACCTTCGGTGTACTGCTGAAAAACTCGGAATGGTTCACTGTCGATAAAAGGTGCCAATGCTTCTTGATGCCATTGGGGATTTTGACTTGAGGCAGGTGTTTGCGTTGTCTTTCTTTGACCAAATTTTTTCATTTGCATTGTGCTTGTGATATGTAGGGATGCTTTCAACATCACCAATACCTGTGTTTGCTGAGTCCTCTACATCATCGCTATCCTCGCATAAAGAATGATGTTCTTCAATCTCTAAAAGTCCTGCAACATCTTTCAAGTCGTCCGTTTCACCGATCAAGTCTTCATCAATTTCTTCCTCATCCGTGAGAGCATCAGCTTCTGGAGGCAAGATTGTGATAGTAGGCTCATCGTCACCGCTGCCGTCATTTTTAAAACTTTTTGCATTGCCTCATCTACTGAGAAGAATTTGACTCGTAGAGGCATCACTATTCACTACAATATTTTTGTCAACTGAAACACAGCGAATTTCTCACTGTCTATCAAGTTTGTTGATTCAAATATTATAGTTTGATGCGTCGTAGGAGTGCTATTGATTTGCCGATGACTTACACAGCCATAGAAATGGAACAATAGCTAACATCATAGAAGTAGATTATAAAAATGCTTTATATGGTACTGTTAATTTCTATCGACGTTGCTTGTAATTTTCTCGTCGTCGGTATTTTTTTTTCTATTTATAACTTCTTACAAATCATGCACATAGAAATCTCAAATCATAGCCGAGTGCCTGCGCTCAAACGAAGACCCACTATCATCTACCAAAATTACCATTCATCACAAGTGCTATTCAGACTGATAGAGTAACAGCTATGGAGAAGTCCAATAGCGATATAAACACGTTTACCCTTAGATTGAACGACAAAACTAATCAAATTGAGTTCAATGATATTTTTAAAGTTTCAGGCATTTAGACCGCTTTGGACCAGCGTTACGATAAAGTAACGCTGGATTCAATTATATTCCAAAGCAAGTTGATCCTGAATAGGCGCGATGCCTCTTCTAGTCTTAAGACATAGCATCATTGCGGACATAATTCGACGAATATACATATCCTAGCCATATATAATGCTTGTATGTGTGTTAAATACTTTTATGTATTAAAATTCGAAAAAAATACTCCATATTGTGGCATGTGTGAATCGAAGAAAGCGATTTTGTTGATGTCCATAAATGCGTTTGTAAGACTCATCTTCATGAAAATATTCAATTCAGACATATAAATGTTGAATAATATATATAGCTGACGTGCGAGATAACGTGAAAGCAACCGTTACGAAAAGGTAACGTTGGGGCTAAATGGGTTAACGTCTCATAATGGAACCATATCACAATATCATCCTCTCCATTGTTAATTAGATCACACAGCGCATGAATCACTGAGGGTTTTTTTATCTGAAAGAAATACTTGTTCTGGCATTCACAGTAGCGGATTACGCGATGGCATGTATATATTCCAGCACGTATTGCTGTATTGCCAATGAAACTAAGTCGAATTTGAATATGCGACTGGTGCACAGGGTTAGAAAATACGCCAAAGTAAGCATACATGGACGCTAAAAGATTATGAAAGTTTAAAATTGAATGTTGGATAATTCGAAAATGCACTTCGGTGTCAAATGTAAAGATGAGAATTACCACACTTGTCAATAAATTTATTCCAAAAAATAAGAAGTCACGACGTTTCGGATGATGCTACAGCCATTATCAAGTGGAAAGAACCAGTCTGCAAAAGAACACCAACTATAGAACATGAACGCTATTTACAAGTCTGTTTGCGGCAGAACATCATGTTGATAAAAACCATCATTAAGATTCAATACATTAGGTTGATTGGACTTAATAAAAGCAGATTCTAAAACTCTTCTGACTGTTGGGTTACTACAATAAGACAACACTTTAAATTATCAAAATCAATCAAATGTCCGGCATTGTGCGAATGGTAGGCAAGGGCGTTATTCATGTCAAAAATTTACAACCGCTTTTCTATGTTCTTTAAAACGAGTGGTAAAAGATCTGCCAGTCTCTCCTATATAAAATTTATCACATTTTTTTACAAGGGATGCTATAGATGCCGCACTCAGTTTTTTTACATTTGTTATTTAAAGAGGAACGAATCGTGTTAGGAAACTTTAAAAACAAGTTTGTGATTAAATGAATGAGTGAAACGATGATTTCTCGAAGTATGAAGAGAAGAAACAAAAGGAACAGATAAAAACTTAAAGAATCATTACGATCGACAGGTCTGGAAGAAAGAATGGAAAGGTGGGCAAAAAGAATTTCTTAATACCTTGCAGAGATAGGAAAAATAGTCGTGCGTCGCTTGCGGAATGCTGTGAATTCCTTCAAAATGCTCCGATCGCCACGATTCCTTCAGATTCGAAGAATTCAGATCATTGCGCAAAAGTTTTCTCGATGATGTGGGGCAGTCCGATCATTATTAAAAAAGTTAGCAGGCGCACGAAAAAACGTTCACAAACTTCTCTGTAGAACTTCACACCGAATGTGTCTCTTTGCTGTGTGATTCGGTTGATAACAGTTACTGAAACTTCAGACAATTTTGCGTGTTTAATGATAAACTGGCTGCTCATTGTTCGATTTCTATGGCATTATGTCAGCAGATTGTGCCATTTCATTAACGTTACATGTTCCAAAGTTTCCTTTCTAGTCAGACAGAAGAAAAGACGACCGGTCTAATTCTGTGAACCCAACAGTCAGAAGAGTTTTAGAATCTGCTTTTATTAAGTCCAATCAACCTAATGTATTGAATCTTAATGATGGTTTTTATCAACATGATGTCTCTGCCGCAAACAGACTTGTAAATAGCGTTCATGTTCTATAGTTGGTGTTCTTTTGCAGACTGGTTCTTTCCACTTGATAATGGCTGTAGCATCATCCGAAACGTCGTGACTTCTTATTTTTTGGAATAAATTTATTGACAAGTGTGGTAATTCTCATCTTTTCAAAATTGAATATTTTGCTCAACTTACCAAAACAAAGAATTTCTTTGCGCCATTTTGAAAGACAATTTGAATTTCCCGCCAAATGAACGAAGATGAAAAATTTGATTAACATCACAAATCTTGAACATCGTTCTAAAGTTATGTTTTTTCAAAAGGAAATAATCCGAAAAACGAGTTTTCACGGCTAGAATAAAGCATACATGGAGGCAAGTTACGTGGCAGATATATACAGTCCGCTTCCTAAATCGTTGCACAACCCGATAAGCTCATTTATCTCTTGCTTTTCTCATCAAATTTAATCGTAAGCTCATTTAATTGATTACTAACATTTTTCACTTGGTCAGCCGAGAAACTTGTCTAGTTTAGGAAACAGTGTGGTCTGCCTAATTAAATGAAGTAATTAGAAGTTTGTTGCTTCATGATCATCTCATAGCTAAATCATGTCATGTCACAGTAACTGCATCGTCTCCTGTCATTCATTGAATGAGGTGCTAGAAGTCTTGTCGATTCACTTATCAATTATCATCTGGCGCAGCAACCAACATCGACGTGAAGAGATTGCCATTGCTAATTGTTTGTAAATTGTAAACAGGTGGCGAGTCAGACAGCCAGCCAGCCTTTGTGTGCGCGCAGTCAGATATTCGAAATCTGATCTGACCTCCACCGGGACAAATGTGACTTACGAATGGCACAGAAATACAACAGTACAAATTTGAAGTTTGCCAGTGAACGGATGGGCCGATCTTGATAAAACTTACCTAATCTCGGAGCTGATAGCACCAGCATTATTCTAAACCCAAACTTGAATGAGCTAGCGTAAAATGCAACAAAAGTTATCAAGTTGTGTGTAGTTGACCGTTTAAGACAATGTTGGACTCGAAATCAATGCAAAAGTTAGGTAAAAAATGTAAATTGAATGAAATTGCACAAATTGTTGTCCGAATTCGAAAAAAATTATGTCATCTGAAAGCTTATCACGAGCTTAACTCCAATGGTGACAATCATAATTTTCTGTTTTCCATACTTAAGTCCGTAGTCATCGGTGAATGAATTGACCAAAACATTCATACTTTTAAGTCTGTTGACCACAACTGAGCAGACGCAACCTAATCGCTCTGTCGAATCAAAGTACTAAACATATCATTTCACGTGGTATAAAGTTTGTTGAAATTGAGCACCCTCATCAATGAAAAAATCATGTCTCACTTTTTGAGCAGATTTTTTTGGCAAAAATGATTAGTGCCGTATCTGCATGTACCTTAAACGAATCTTAAAATCTTTTCGTCATGATAAAGCTGAGTGATAGTTCACACTGTCTGCCAGTTTTCATTAAAAAATTCTGTCGTCTTCATGTTAAAATTCTGCATCAAAAAATTCTCTCAATTTTCTTTCAGAAGGCCTACTGACCACAACTGACCACTTACGAAAGTAAAACATATGTTAAAATATTCTATGGAAATTAAGGATTCATATGGTATATCGTTTATTGAAATTGAACCAAGACTTCAACACGAAAATTGCATTTGAAGCCAGGGTAAATGTTTTGTGCAATTCTTTTTGAAACTTTTTCCATCGCGTTTACTGAGTTAAATTTTCAATTTTCGGCATGAAGGTCTTCGAATCATGCAAAATAGGCACTGCCATTCGAAAAAGGAGACTCGAAATACATCGTAACCCCGTTTCAAAAGGCATTGTTCCATTGGAACATGGAAAATATTGAGGGTCGGGTGCTTTGGTCCCCCGGTCTTACGACGCTGAAAATCGCCCAATCCTGATAGGGTTAAGGCAGCTAAAATAATGAATACCACTGCCAAATGAAAACAATCATGGGGTCTACATGTATGTGTATCAATAAAAAAATAACCCAACTTTGAAATGAGTGGGCCCTATCGGGAAGGCTTAGCCAATTAACAACGTCTAATTATATAGTACGTAATTATGAAGATTATGGGCACCATTTAATCGGTGGAAGGTGACCGACAAACCAGTCAACTATTTTTATTAATCATCAGAAATCGACGTTTTCGATAAACTGAAAGAACCGATTTACCTTGAATTAACTTAAAAATATAGCAAGCTGCACTAAATAATAAAATGTACTGAATGTTCCATGCAAAAGCATTGTGATTGCTATTCTAAACTTTATTAGAGCTGATAAATTTTAAATGTTGACCAATTTATTAGATTCTAGTAGCCTAATAAAAACTCTTAATATTGGTTTACAAAAGTGTGCAGTGAAGCATTTATTGTACATGATATACTCATACAATTGAGTCCAATCAAAATCACATCTACAATCAGCATCATTGAAATAAAGGAGACTCGGAAGAATGATCTACCAACCGATCCATTTTTCAAACAACAGAAGGCATGAAGAGAAAGCCCATCTCTTCATCCTGTTATCATGTCATGAGAGTTTCAAATGGAAGGCAAATATTCTTTTGCGACAAATTTAGAAGAAATTTGTTATGTTCAGTCATCGCTATGTTAAAAAGTAGCTTGACTTTTAACAAGTATACAGTGTAGTAATTAAGTTTTTCTCAAAACTTGTAATCTCGTATTTCAATAAATCACTGATTTTTTTAATTAAAATTAACAAAAATCTTTATGTCCACTTAATGGGCAAATAGTCAGCCGATTACCGATTATCGCTGTAACGTATAATCGGTCGATGAATCGGCACACCCATAATTCTGAAAATTCATTCCGAAGAAAGCAGGAAAAGTCCGGGCAAAGTACATGGTATAATGTCAACCCGCCACAAATATGCAATAGTTTCAAGATTGGGTTTATCTCTTAGGGAAAAAATCCCTTATCAACTTAATCAAAAATCTAGGAAAATCGAGTCAGTGGAACAACACCTTGAATTTTCCACTTGGAGTCACGAGTCTTTTCGAAATATAAATACACGCTTACTCCAATGAAATCGCAGATGTAGATCTGCGACGCTTGCACAGCCAATCAAAATGAAGGGCTGTAGCTTTGTCGCAGTAACTGCATCTATCCTCCGCATGGCTCTCTCAACATTATCAGCTATGTTTTCTGAATTATGTCCTTTCCAAGCGGTTAGATTTCTTAGTCACTAATTCAATAATACTTGTGACCATCTGCAGATGCCAACGCATGCAGACTTCTACAAGCAAAGCCATAAATCTGCGACCTTCACCATCAATGAACGATTTATACAAAATGGTCTTTATATCTTTCGAACAACCTACTAACATAGAATTAAAGTTTTCGAGAATTTCCTGCAGCACTTTAACTTCAGTGGAAAATTGGTTAATGAGTCCAATCGGACGATCAATTAATCAATTTAATATTCAAACACTAATTGACATTTTGCTCGAAAACTTCGCGTGATTCCCTGTCATTACGAGATCAAGGAATGAAAACTAAAATGTATTCTTAGCCAAAATATTTGCGCTGTGTTCAGTTCCTCTTTATAAGTCGAAATAATACCCAAGTTTCATCGAATCTGCGGATGTGTTTCTGGCAACATGTTCTAGGCATCCTAGTAAAATCAATAATTGACAGATTAATGAGCGCATATCTAGCATTACAGCCCTCCGTCTCAGCTGAAGTGCACGGTGCCCATTCTTAGCTGATGTTCCTGCAATTGAGTGTTCGTTGATTCAAAATAATCATTTATACTTATATGTGCCATCAATGAAGCAATTTTGATACATTTCCTGACCTGTCGCTGCATGATCACAATTCAACACGCTCATTGTTAAAAAAAGTTAGAGCTGAACAACATAATGAGGCAAACTCAGTTAGAGACGTTGAGACAGAGACGCTTGAGAATGGCCTACGATGTAGGCCGAAAGATCTCGCGATAGAACAAAAAAAAAAGTCTTCTATCTGACTATGGGAAAGCTTCCACTCTATATAAAGGCAAAACCAGTTGTTTAGCATATGCTGCATCCCAAACATACAAATCTGCATCCTTGAAATGGACAGAAATGCTCATCTAAGATAATGAATTCAATGATACAAAAAATGTACACTGAGCCTCATTATATTTCTTCAGCGCCAAGTATCAAGATAATGGTAATTAATGAGCTAGAGAAAGACTGACAATCTCCTACTGCGACTAGGATTTCTCCAAATAATCGACGCGATTGAATTAACGATTAAAAACGTTATACGCTAACCAATAGTCAAATACATAGGGATATAATTAGTTTAAACTCTAAACTAAAATCAAGATTGGAACTTAAATAATTAACCTTGAACTCCTAGAGGTCATTATCAAGCTTGCTGTAAAAGCTGGTGGATGTCAGTGATAATTGTAGCAAATTCGCTTGTAAAGATCGTCAGCGATAAATCGCGAATTTGGGCACTATGCCGCCTTTTGCATTTGACTGCTATTTCTTCACTAATCCGCCTCATACAGTCGATGATCTAGTTTTCGTCCCTCACCTTAGCTTGCATTGTCTACAACTAGGCCAATGAATCTGATAGGGGCCTAAATACGTTCAGACTGCTGTAGCTTGATAATGATGAGATGCTAGAGAATCTGTTTTTAATCATTTAGTAGAACATCACCTGACATTCAATAATTTGCAGCAATAACAACTATTTGAATCATTTCATGGTAATTTATACAACAATCATTCATGGAAGATAAACACTTTTTAAGTTGAACTTTCATGAATTCATAAAAAATCTCTTTTTAACAGTATCACACTAACTTAATATACCATGTAATTTCATATGAAGATAAAACACAAGCATTAACTACTTGCTGATATGTAGGATATGTGAACTACGGTAAGTATAAAGTAGCAACTATATGTCTGTACATGTAGCCTACATATAATTAGTTGCTACAATATGCACTGTTTACGTTCGTCAGCTTGCATCTATCAATTAGTTACAGCAATATTAACTCCCATCTACTAACCACTTTATGGAATTTAAGACGCACATTTATAAGAATGAAGGCGACTTTCATCAATCTTGCGATAATTATTACTACAAAAATTGAGCAAAGATTTCAAAAATTAACCACAAAATCGCTAACATCACACAGATGATCTCTTGATAGTAGCGAGTTTTCACAGGGTTGCGTTATAGAGGTGTCGTACTTGCTGCGGGAGTGCCTGCAGCCAATCGCTTGTTCTCTTGCACAGGACCGCTTCAGTCACATAAAAATTAGATGTGTTAACAAACAACCCATTTGCGATATTATACATTTTTCACAGCACGGAAAACCGTATTAAAATGATTCCCAAATGTTGGCACATTTTATCTGATGCGCTAAATTTTGATGAGGTCCATTGAACATCGAGAGCGAGACAAAGTAGAAATTCAAATAAACACACGCTGCCTTACGAATTGAGCGGCAAAGATTGCTTGACTTTGTTTCTTCATGAAATATGCATAATTTATTCAGTACAAACATCAAAGAAATTGAGGAGTTGTGATCAACCTCTTCTTTAGAGTCTGAGCCAGATTTTTATCAACTTCCTCATTGATGTATTGCGCCTATGAATGATTATAATCTACACTCGATCTGATAACCTTAACAGCTAAACTCTGTTTGGGGTATGATCATACCCTAGTAAAGCATTGCTATAACGGCTGCAGACAAACATTCGTTGTGTAAACAAAACTCACTGACTTTTCATATTTCAAGATGTTTGAAAAAACTTATGTTGCTGCTAGTTTAAAAAATGTCAGGATAGATATTAAATGTTAGCATAACTCGTGTATGGGGTAAGTAGATACATCGATGGCTTCGTCATGAATTGATACATTTAGATCTCATGAAAATCTAATTTTAATCTTTTAGATTATGTTCAACTTCACGACTTGCTTCTCAGTTTTAATTCTTTCTAACCATGGCCACCGCAAAGACATAGAACGCAACGTTACACAAGTGAACAAATTACTGAACATTATTGCCAATGATGACGAACGAAGATTGGCTCAGTTTGAATGAATTGTCGACTACCAAGAGTTGCCCACTGAGGTGTTACAAGCTTGCCATCCGATTCTGAAAGCGATTCAGACGCTGAGAATAATGAGGCTTAACATTGCACCGTCTGGTCGTCCTTGGATCGTCAGACGGTGCAGCAGTGTCTGATACGTGCTCGCGTCGCGCGCTACGGCGCGTCGCACAAAACATCATGCAACAACGACCTCTGGATTTTGAAACCAGGATTACGTCCCACCGTGCGGAAAGAGCATACCATCTTTAACCTCCTGAGTTAGTAAGTGGAAATCATCGTCAGGTAACCCAACAACGATACAATAGAAGTGCCCGATACGACGTGATCTTACAAGTAACTGAGAACTTAACAGGCAGAATGAGCGAAAAGAATCCGATAGATCTCATCGAAATCGGAAGGCCATTAATTTGTCTAACATACCGGGTACAACCGTCTATTTGAAGAACGTCACCCGCTAACAAATATCAACGACAGTCCTAAGAGGAGGAGTATGAAAAATTGAAATGGCCCCCTAAAACCCTCTATATTGAACGTCGTCGCTTTAGTGTACCGTGTGTGGCATTGTTTCTCTTTCCGTCTTCCCGGCTCAATCCATTGATATTAAATCTTCCCACACCACCCTACCCTAAACGACAAGCGTTCTTAAGTTTCCGTGAAACCTCTATTTGAACGGCACCTCTAATATATCGGCAGTCTAGAGGAGGAGTTTGAAACATTGAATGCACCCTCTAATTGAACGCACCTCTAATTTAACGACACTTTGATGAATTCATCTCCTACATCAATTACACATGACCTGAAATAATCTTCTGCAAACGTGTAGAATAGGGAAATAGTTTGTAGAATGCTATGGAGCTATTTTTTATGAGGCTGGGAAGTCACATCAATGAGTTTGCATCGTATTTATAGGTAACGCTGGGAAATCCTATTCCTATCGATTACATAGTATCTATTTGTTAGACACTGAGAAAGGCCCACTCCCAGACTCATTCCCATTCGTCAATTCTGTATATTGTAGAAATTTACCCGGATATTTTAACTTCCGCAGCTCGATAAGACCACAGAAATTCGGCAGCCTATCTACAGTTCTGACATTGAAGATGTGACCACCTACAAAGCGGAGAATTTACGATATACCTTGCAAACTTGAAGTTGTTGCATACGCCGATTAACACAACAAATCAAAGGACTGCGAAGAAAAGAAAGTCCCTCTGTAGCATCCAACAGGTGGACCGGAGCAGAAAGTCACACCTTGAGGCTCAGTTGAAGGCGTCTTCAATCTTCTATCTCATCACTAAGCGACTCCAAAGTCCGGACGCCCTGTGAAGGACAAGGGAATTTTGACGAGAAGCTCAGCTTTTGGTTCGTCAGCAACGACAGAAAAAGCTCCGCGTCAGCCGCACGATAAACCAAAACAGCACTCGCCTTGTGGTCGCAGACAGGATTTCAAAGCGAGCAACGGCTGGTTGGAAAGTTTTTACTTCCACAACTTGGTCTCACGCCGCCCACAACGACCTGTCAGGGAAAGAGCCGGAACAGTACGACCGCGAGAAGATCGTGGAATTACATTTTGTTCGTCGAACAGTTGCCGTCGTGCCTTCCAACTATACCTAACAATCTTCTTTGCTGCCAGACGATGACGGCCGTCTAGCTTGGACTACTCAAGCAGCTTACCTGGCTCTTTAACCGTTGAAGTAAGGGAGTCCGAGAGGTCCCGGTGAAGACTGCCGGTCAAGACAAGTTACATGTTACTGTCATTGCTGACCGCTCGCATCCGATGGATATAAATGTCGACCGTAGGTTTCTACTCCCGAACAAGCGACCAAATAAGGAGATCGCCACCAAGTTCAAGAACACGCTCCATCTGTGTTGGGCCGGCCACACGTTCCTTCAATGACGATTGCTGACTCTGAGTTTCTAGCAGAAAATCATCGGTTCTTCAATGTTTGGACAAGCGCCTTGCTGGCCTGGGACTCATAACCGTTGTCCTCAAATTAGTGATACCCACACCAAGAAGCAATTGAAGAAACTACAGATTGACGTGGCCGTGATTCCAGGCGGGTGCACCAAATTCCCCCCCCATACAGGTCCCCCGAACTACGTCTGCTGGAATTGCCCCATTCAAGGCCAAAGGTTCAGACAGTTCTACGAGAATTGGGATGTTGCACGGCGAGAAAGAGCTACATACACCAAATCCGGCGACCATGCGAGCGCCATCAAACTGGAAATATACTTGAAATGGATTTTCGATGCCTGGTAATCAGGCTGCCGAAGGATCTGATCATCAGGTAATTCAAGGATGCGGAGCTGGACCAACGCTCTCGACGGCTTTTTAGAGGATTGCCAGATTCCTCCAAGCCCAAGACTCGGGCGGGTCCCAATTTCAGACTGGTTTGCAAAAATTTTCTCCGGCAAGCCCGAGCCAATGCTGGTGTCGAACGTGGGAATCAATCAGAAACATTGACGATGATGCTGAAAGGTGATGCGATATGACGAGGACAGCTACAACAGCCGACGTGTCACTTGATTTTCACAAGTGGAGTTTGTGGATTTCTAAACCTGTGATTACCGGTAACCTGTGTTTGTTAACTTTTGTTCCAAATAGATATATGCAGAGTTCTTATGTTACATGTTTTCTCGCTTATTCATCTATAAAATTTACAGATTTAAGATAAAAATTAATGAAAATTTTCATCTCAAAATTCTGATCAGCTAGTCGAAAAAAATAGAACGGCAAACCTCTAATCAAGCGGCAGTGCGGGGAAAGGTTTTGAAAAAATAGAGCGGACATGCCGTTCAAAAATAGAGGATTTATACGGTTAAGCACATTAATGGAAAGGATGTGGTCCTAGGTCATTATCACTTGTGTCGCTTGAGTTGTCGCAAATATGACTGTTGTTTGACCTAGTGCTATTCCTGCCTCAGACGATGGGGTCAGGCGAAGTAAAGGATCAAGCTGCTCGACATGACACACTTCACGTTATCGTCGTCCAATTCGAAAAGTACTTATCCGATTTGCATAATATTTTGTGTGTGGGTAGAAAATATACTCAATACGTGTATCTAATGTTTTTGCGACGAATGATCCATTTTTATTACGGATTTCAGACAAATCTGAAAACGTGGGGGGGGGGGGGAGATAACCCATAAGTACCGAAAACCATAGGCCAGTAATTTCTTCTTTCCTTTTTCTCTGAGACATGTTTTCGCATTTCTCTCTTCATCAGCAAAAACATGGTGACCGAAGGTAGTGATGTGCTTTTACCTTATAGAGGTAACCTACCAAACTTTGTGTGGTTTTCTGTGGAAACAGAATGCGTAGGGAGGGGGACGAAGTTCGCATCTTTCAAACACTTTGCTTGCTTGACACCTCGACTGCGCTGAACACTGAAAATCGACAGAGACCACCTCACACGGATCCCAGCACCCGAAAGTGAAGCCGCATAAGCAATGTCACTCAGGACATCTAATTGATATGCCCTCAACTACAGCCTGAGCCCGATGCTAGGGGACGCTTTTGATGTCCCTCCGACAGAGCAGTATCGGCGACAGCTTTGTCTAGTTGGAGGGCATTTTCTCATCAAAAAAGTTTTGCTCCAGATCTCTGCCAGCAGAAGGAGATATTGTAAGTTTCACAGGTTGCTGTTAGGGGGTAGCAATGTAGATTGTAATAAATAATTGACTTTATTCATATGTCTTACTGTCTAGCCTTAACTTCGCAATTTTAACTTGTAAATCCACTCCACGTTGCATCCCTTTGTTTAAGATAGAAGCGAGATTCACTTTGTCACCCTGGGTTTGTGTACACTGTAATTTCATGTGAAGAGACAGGTCGAAACACGATCGCAAATAACTTAGGAAAGATGAAATCATTTGGCCTATGTTTTTCTTTATAATTCGATAAACGAGAGAACGGATGTTCTAATTTTTGATAATTGTCTTAAGTGACAGGAATGTGACAATCAAATCCATCTTACATGTATTACTAAACAAGTGACGTAAACATGTGAAAGCTGATAAAATGGTTCATTCATCAACTATCGCCAATGTTGGTATTCGTCTGCATAATAAGATCATTTATCGTATTGTTCATTTTGAAGTGTAAAATGAAATAAATCTTCCATCACACACCACGCTTTTTTAAAGCAAGCCACAATTTTGAATCTGCTAGGTTAGGTCACATTAAAGATAACTAAATCCTTTCCATTTTTTACTCAGGCAAAAAATTTAGTTTTCTGTGACAAACTTTCTTTTATTCAGACAAAACAATGATGATTAATGGAACACACTGTATATCTTTCTGGTGGCAGCAGATCCTTTAATCTTTAATCGGTATCACTTCAGGCTTTAAACAGCATTTGTTTAAAAGTTAAAAAAGTCTCGCCGTGACATTTTTTTGTTTTTCTCTTGGCGTGATCACATTGTTTCCAACAGAGCAAACTAATTCCTTGCGTGGGGGGGGGGAACTAATCATGCAATCGGGGCCAATCTATGTCTTGGATAATGTGGTTTTCTTTAGATTACGTAGGCCTCTATCAGCAGACAATTAACCTTTCAGAGTTTTCTGTCAACAAATACAGTACATCGAAAATTGTGATGTAGCATGACAGCAAGCATATGACAATTTTTCTAATAAAAAAATGGCGTTTTGTGAGTGTGGTTGTGATGAGTTCATGTCGAGGCCAGGGTATCTCCGACGCGAAAATCGCGGATTTCGCAGTTACAAAAAGAGCCAATCAGAAGTTCCTAGGTGATACGTATGCTTGCGTTATCATACGTCGTAGAAATCCGATTTTCGAATTTTTAGGCACTAGTCCAGGTTAGAGTAGAGACCAGTGATATTTGTCGATGGTCGCTTTTGCTGATGGACCTACGTTTGAATAGTGATCCAAATAAATATCACCAAAACTTAAAGAAGAGAAACAGTTTTTGAAACTTCTTGAAATTTGTTGCAGTGGGCGCAGATTCTTTCTCTCTAAGATTTTTCAGTAATAAGATGCACCCGTGCTTACTAACATATTGAGATCAGAAGAGATTAATGCGTATTGTTGTTCAAAGATCAAAGTGAGCTGACCTATCGCGTTCATATTACCACTTTGATCAAACAGCACAAGCATCGTATAACCTCATTTCTTGCATGATAAGCATATAAGATACGAAAAACATTTGATAGAATCTAACAGCGATGATATTACAACAGCTCCTGCCATAACAGCAATTTTCACTTTTCACTGTTTTAATGGGTGTCCAGTTTGCAGTGCACTTGATGATTATTGTATGAAATCTTTCATGCACTGACGAGATTAAGCTATCTAACTCCATGGTTCGACTTTAGTTCAGTCATATGAATTTGCCTTTCGCTCGGTCATTTTTTTAAAAAAAATTGCCTATTCGATCTCATCAATCACAAATAGTGACAAAATTATGTTCATTCGAATGCAATGAAACCTAAATTGATGTTCGTTGAAAAGCATGCTTCATTAATGACCCAAATGAACCCACTTGGCCTCAGTCAATCTTGAATTACTCCCTTGTCATTATGTAATGATGTAATTTGATTGATATTGAAATGATAGGATGTTACTCTCAATGGACTTTCTCTACAAATTTCTTTCACAAACAAAATGATGGGTTTTTGACGTCAATGTCCAATTCGAGCAGGTTAAACTTGAAGGTCATGACATTCTAATAGAATGGACATAAAAGGAAAAGAAGTACCGTATTTCTTTGAATAAGAGACGCGTCTCTTATTTTTCAGATCCCTGATTGATGCGTCTCTTATTCAGGGGCGTCTCTTATTCAAGGGCGTCTCTTATTTATCAAATGCTCAAGTTTTCATTCTTTCATTAGAAAAAGATGTCTTAGTTTTTTGCTACTATTCTCTTAGATAACCTCCCGCGAGAAAATAAGTCCGCGGACCGTCGAGGGCCGGCCCACAACTAAAAGACGAGGGCGAGTCCTCGAAAAGTCGTCAAAAAGTCGAGGGCCAGTCCTTGACTTTCCAATAAAAATGCCACCCCCTTGCGTTGTACTACTAAAAAGTACAACGCAAGCAGGGTGGCAAGTGGCATAAATCTGAAAACTACTGAACCTACCTTAGATTTTTATTCGCGCAGGTCGATAGTGTCACTCCACTAAGTGAGTGACGTAGTGATTAGTAATGTACTAATAGAAAAATAATAACACTCTATTAGAACGGAAACATTCGGAGGCAGTGACGAGTTCCGCGAAGACTGAAGACCATGACGTCTGAAATATGAAAGAAGGTTCTCAAGATTATGTAATATCATTGTTAGAAATAGCCTATACATCATTACAACTTTAAAAATTGTTTCCTTAGCTCTTGCTTCATAATTTTAGGTTAATGTTTATAAGAAAATGATAATATCACTCACACGGCATAATTGGATGATCATATAACCCTGCAATTATAAAAAGGAAATATTTGTCTGCAGAGAGGCGATCAGGAGTGTTATAGGCCGGCATACTATCCCAAGCATATGAAACGGATTTCATTAAAAATGTTGTTGGGTTGGCAATAAAATCTCACGAAGACAGACTGAAAAATTGATCGATCGACCAATATCAAATATTACAATTATACATAGGAGGATATTATTACGTTCGAGTTTAAAGCTGATTAAGGTACGGTTGTTTGAAATGTAATCCACTCTGTATTATAGAGATAGGCTTAATCAATAACCGAAGATTTGAGAATTCATAAATAATTCAGCGCTTTCGTTTCATTTGTTAGATACAGAATATCTACTGAGAACACGGTAGGATATCTGATGATAATTTGAGAAGCTCTTCGAAATCTTGTTGCATGTAAAGCAGGAGATTATATCAAGGCCATGTAGGCCGTATCGTCAGGGCAGACTGTACATTGCTAAGTTCCGAAAATTCAATGCATATCAACATGGCTGTCACGTAGTAGAGATAAAGCGGTAGATGAAACAGGACAGTAATAGCAGAATATCTGTGCACGAATCAGTATAAAAATGAATTTGTACATACCGTCAAAGCTCGATTCAATTCTGGCGACGTGACATTAGACGGGCAAAATCAATCAATACGGCATGTAAAAACCAATGAAACAGATTAACTTAACAAAGGACTTTAATTGAATATCTTTAATAAAGTACAACGGTGTTTCCTACTTATTAAAGATAACCAATTAAAGTCCTTTGTTAACTTAATCTGTTTCATTGGTTTTCACATGCCGTATTGATTGATTTTGCCCGTCTAATGTCACGTCGCCAGAATTGACTTTATCTCATTGCAGCGAACCATCAGTTAGCGCCAACGCTGTGCAAAGTATCTTGCAGTCAAAGCTCGATAATTAAGAGCATAAATACCAGGTTTTCTATCTCTTAATTATTGAAAGTCTGAATTCAAAAGCAACTTATATAAGCCGCCAAATATACAAAAAAATGCCGCGGCCGTATGATCTTAATTGACCGAAGTCTTAATTATCCGTGTCCGAATTAACGAGCTTCGACTGGATTTACTGTCTTCATACAAAGCGATTCGTTTACGATGTCAGTCTGTCCGCACGATTCTATTTGAATGGTCGTGAAATATTGGCTTGCTTTACCTATAGTCAAACATTTATAACCAGAGGAACATTTTTTTTACATCACATCTAATTCAAAAGTTATCTGTTGAAATATTTCAGTTAATTCAGTGATTGGTATAATGTGTAGTGCGCAGGTTTACCGCTAATATTTACTAAATTTATCTATCATCACTTCATTCGACTTACCTGATACGATTTTCGTTTGATAAATAATCCATTCCATCAATATTTTCGGCTCAGGATATTCCTCGCATTTTCTATACTGTAATTTGATTTATAATCCATTAATAAGATCAATCAATTTACACAGCGATGTCCACAGGTGTCAGTCAGGCAGCTCCAAAAGTAGAGACATAAATGTAACGTCTAGATTATTCTACGCTATTTCTCATTGTGAAATGAAGCGATGACCTTTATTTCAACCCTCCAGTTGAAATGTGATCTTCTAATTGCGCTGCGCTATCGAAGGCGCACGAGAAAGATATCTGTTATCGGGCTGGACTGGAGAAAGCGCGCTTCTATTAATAGAATTCTCTCTCTCCCTCACTGTATCACAGGCTTGAAGCGACGGAGATATTATGCAACACTCATTGAGGATTCTTCCATTCATTCACAATTTAATGAATGAACAATAATACAACTTGCAACCTTGATTGACGAAAAAATTGACAAGCATTGAAATCAGCCATAGTCAGAATCATGGTCAGAATGATATAAAGAATGATATGAAGTTCAGTGTAAGTCAAGAATTTTGAGTAGGCTAATTATCTGCATTGCCATCGATGCGTCATACAAATGTATAAAGTATCGCAACCAAAAATGTTTATCGCAACATTTTACGATTGAATGCATCATCATCATGTAGCGAAAATCACTGAGAGAAATGAGAGCTAAGGTTATTAATTCCAAGGAAAAACTTGCCTAGATATGCCAGACAGCCGATCGATGACAGTTTTGCGCCAGTCCACTAACATCAGAGATACGTTTTTTTTTCTTAGAAATCACAACAATTTCGCTGATCAATGTGTGTGACAACTCTGGGGTCGTTCCTATTCAAAATTAGAGCTCGTGTGAACTTAAGGGCCGACCCACGGCCACCGTCAAAAAGATAACCGTGAAAATTGGGGGCCAACCCTCGACTTTAAGAGATCACATTTCACGTCATTTTTTGGAGAGGAGAATGGTCGCAAATTGACATGATCATGCATTTTTACTTCCAAATAAGCCATTTTCGAAAAATTTGTTGGCCCCCATATTTTCACGTGGCCCACGACTTTTTGACGAGGGGCCAACGACTCAGTTTCTCGCGGGCTTTGCATTCCTCACTTAGGCCTATGTCATGGGCAAATTTCGCCAGTAATTTTTCTTACATATATACGCTTTATCATAATTCAGATATTTTGGAAATGAAAGGAGTTTTATGGTTTGCAGTAGCATCTTGTAGACTCATCTAATACATTCATATAACAGTACATGTTGGCCACTATACATGTAGACTAGATCTGAATTTACTGAAACGAAAATACCGATAATCAAGTAGTATTTACAGCAAAAGTTACCGACCGGTACATGACTCCAAATGCAAAGGAAGCTACCGCATAATGCCTCCTTAAATGGTAGATGAAGTAACCTTAAGTAGGCCTGCATGTACGTATGTACAACATGCATGTACTGCATGTGCAACAACAAGAGGCCTTATATATTATACAATAGTGGTCATGATATCCGGTATTTACTAGTAGACTGATTTATTTTACTAAGATAAGTAGGCCTAATAATCGCTCAGGCGGATGTAGCTACCACATTACAATAGCCTGCATGTAATATGTCTATAGCAGTCTATTTTTTGTACATGCGTCTCTTATTCAAGGGCGTCTCTTATTAATTTTTTCCTCTCATGGATGCGTTCAAGGACGTGTTATTCAAGGGCGTCTCATATTCAAAGAAATACGGTAGTTTTCAAAAGATACATGCGTCACTTACATAAGTCAGTGAAGGATTCAATAGCTGATTAATTGATCCAAAGGTCTCAACCCTGTTGATGAACCAGATCAGATAGGTGACGAAAAATTAGACAGTTCTGCACCTGATGATTAAAGTATGTGAAGTCAAAGGAACCATTTTTATCTATAAGATTGAATTTCTCAATATGCACTGCTAATTTGTGGAATCAAAGCCCAGATTCGTGATCAGGAAGCTGAATAATTGATATAGTTGAAGTTGTTTCGAACAGAATCTCACTGTAGGAAATAAATAGTGGTTGAACCAACTTCACACGCGTGTTCAACAACATGTTTCATAATGAGGTTTCCATTTGATAATCCTGCCTTAATTGAATAATATAAGATTTTTGATTTGATGGTTGGATACGCATTTGTCACAGTAAAATCATGTAATTTCATCACATCATTTAGAAATCTAAAAAATTTTGCTCGATAGGACAGATGGAGGCCTACGGGCTCTGTGATATTACATAAAACACATTCTAACTGTAATATAATGTGATTGTATTTGCAATATTAGCCATTATTCGTAGCAGCTATTTGCCTTTCTAGTAGTTGTGAAAATACCATTTTCTGCGTGGAGGAAGCGGGCGGCCCTAACCCGAAAGGGGCCCTTAAAGCGCAGAAGTAGAGAATTTTTGACTGCAAGGATACAAAAAACATAGCAATGTAAAATGCACAAAGCAAGCGCACTTAGATACAATATGTAAGAGCTCTCACGTCATAGTTTTGTCAGGCTCAGTAAGAACTATTTACTGTATAGTTAACAGGCTCTGATCAATTATATACATTTCGCATGCACAGGCATGTGCATCAACCTTTGTAAAGAGTCTTGTATTACATCTTTTATACCACATGGTGGGCTTTATTAAATCTCTTAACCCTCAAAAATTGTCGAAGCCACAATTCCTATGTAAATAAGGTCTGGAGGCTGATGAACCGCGGGAAAAGCAAAATTGAAAAATCGACAGTCATCCGAATTGTAGTTTATGTACGCTTATTATGTTGCGCAATAATTATTGGTGCTAATGCAATTCTAAAAGGGCCACCCAGCTTTGATCCATGTACAAATCAATGCTAATTCATTACCAGAAAAACTGGATCAAGGACATAAGTGGACATCTTTTGAAATTACGACCGGGTTGCATAGCAAACTATTTACAAGATAGTCGAAAAATATTCAGACAAATCAGTCAAAGCTGTTTTACTTCTCAAATCAAGTTTGCAAGCATCTTCTATCATGAAAGCAGCGATAGGCATATGGAATAATTCGATGATCTTTATGGTAAAATTACGCTAAGTTTTACGCTATGTACGATTACAACTATTTTGCATCATGATTTGGATTTGTTAGTGTAAAGCTGAAGAAAAGAAGTTCTTCGAATACCGTGTTATGCTTTTGAAAAAAATTGTAAACTTTGCATAGCGAATTTCGTGGCATATTCTCAGGTACGCGTCGTCAGGCCAAAACAGCTGAAATCAGCTAAGGCAGCGTTTTACATATCGATGGTAAAAACAGGTCAAACCTATTCATCACTGTCATTCCTCTCTTTTGCATGTGGTAAGTTTAAGCAAATAGCCTGTGGCGCCACTTCGTCTGCATCGTTATTTTCTAGAAAACACAACACTGGATTCGAAGGAGTTGTTTTCCTGAGAATAACAGCTATAATATGTGTGATATTATGTAAACGTGTAAAGCTGAATTTGGAAACATCGTTTTGGAATTTAAAATCTATCTAAAGCAGCAGAAGGAATCAGCATAAAACACTTCAGTAACATTTCCTCTATGGCAAATGCACCAACCCCAAAAACATGTTTCTCCAACCTTTACCTAGAACAAAAAATATGACGTTCGACTTCATCGTCTACGCTCCAACACTGCTCGAGTAGCTGCGGACTCTTTAATGCTAGGGCTTGCGAGAGATCACCACCTGCGCTTGTGGACACACACCTCAAACCGTGGAGTACATCGTCATGAGCTGGATAGCCTACAATTCCCCCGACAACCTCCAGCTGCATACGCAATCTCGACGAACAATTATTGTATTGGTCAAGAGATTTGCACATTTATTTGTTATTCTGTTTTTGATATACGAATGTGTATATGGGACTCTAAAACAAAGACTGAATAAAGGAAATAAAGATTAATTGAAAAGAAAATATCTGTGTCTTAAAGAGTTAATGCAGTCTACAGAAGATTCAGTTTAAGTTATTTTTTTTCACGACAAAGCAGTACCCTATATATATATATATATACGTATAAGAAATGTGCGCTCGATCCTGCCCCACCAAGAATTGTACTCTCCTGCCCCACTTGAAGGGACCATGCAGGGCCTACAGCAATCGTCGGACCAGGCATTTGGAGGTGCTCTGACTGTCATATCTTCATTCATATCAGTACATATCAATGCACATTCATATTCCGCAAAAGCTAACTCTAAATACGAAAATTGAAAGCCTACAATAATCGTCGGACCAGGCATTTGGAGGTGCTGTGACAGCCATAGCACTTCTTTCACATCAGTACATATCAATGCACAATCATATTCCGCAAAAGCTAACTCTAAATACGAAAATTGAAGGGACCAGGGCCTACAGCAATCGTCGGACCAGGCATAGGTGCTGTGACAGCCATAGAACTTCTTTCACAACAGTACATATCAATGCACAATCATATTCCGCAAAAGCTCATACGTGGGGCAGGGGTGCACATGGGGGCAGGAGCGTACAGTTGTGGGGCAGGGGCAAAGAGGTTTAATAGGGAAACTAGAGCGGACAGAAAGGCCTTTTACAATAGAGACTGATGGCACCACGCAATTTAATGATAAAATTTCAGTTTAACAAGACTTTTTCTATAGGTTTGTTTTACCGACAAGAAGTGGCTACTAACTAATTTATCAGTAGATCTAAATATTGAAATTTATGAGATGTTGTGAAGATCATCGAAACGAGAATTTATTATCATTGCACAGTAATTTAAGTAATAATAATCAAGTCATCAAGCATAAAGGAGTAAAATTTGATTGTATGTAGTACTTTGAATTGCGATAGCGTGCAACAATTTGAAAGTGGACGCAATAATTGAAATTATTAGTCCGCGCTCGCTCGGACCACACGACAAATCTTGATTAGTGAATTTTACACCATTATTAGCTTTGAGGACATCATTCATTTTTTACATGTTATCCAGGCCAGTTACGTGAAGACAGTACACACTTATACCCTCGCCATGAATTGATCCATTTCGTGTTCAAATGTTTGCAACAATGATGTAGTGTAGATCATATTGAATACTCAAATGGCTGCACTTGAAAATCGTTCTATCAGTTGAGACACCAAAACGCTTATCGAACACTCAAAAAGATTCCTCATTGACGCCAGATTGGTTTTGATCAAGAATTAAAAAAACAGCAAAGTACCGTTGTTGTAAAAGGCATGCAATTCCATAAATAACAAAGTCCCTCATTTGCTGTAAGCGCACCTGATATCACCTCGCTCTGTCGGATATTTCCGCAATAATCGTACGATGAGATATGTGGCTGATCCACATCTATTAAAGGAGTCTTATTGTCTCGGTTTACTGCAATGAGAAGCCATTCGATGAATAGGACTGCCAAACCTGCGCATGAACGCACGCGCGTGTGTGTTGGAACTGATGCATACCGGTTCCCTTGATGTTTCCAACGAGTTACTAACATATTGTTACACTTATATCACTGTGTGTTACCGGCGCGCGTCTGTTACCAGATGCGTGATGTGTGCGTGCCAGCGGTGTCGAAATTCATGCCGAGAAATTGCCATGACTTGGGCGTCTGTATCTGCCAATTGCCAAGCCATGAATTTCGCCAACCATTTTGAGCTGTGTGCACCCGTAACAAAGTTAAATGCAGTTTAGCTACTTAGCAGCACTTAGTCCGGGAGCTAGCGTGAAGTTGTGCAGGGAACGAGGTAGTACATAAAACTTTCACATAGCATAGTACACCTCTAACCTACTGCAAAACTTCGCGTCTGCCGGATCAGATCATTTGCTTTTCAGAAATAGAGAGGATAACACAATCCTATGTATTTCCAGTGGTAAAATTGTGACATTTAAGGTGTTGACTCCATTTTTTCGAATTTTTGCTCATAAAAGTTACACAAATTGGTATTTTGTTGAACTGGTTACTATAGAAATCATCTACAGATCATGATCTTTCAAATGAGTTATCATTCAGTGACAGAGGATGAAGTAAAGTGTACAAACAGACACTTTTCGCTAAAGTATATCAACAATTTTCCTGAAATTTCTATGTTAAAATTTGCAGTTACACCAACGAAAAGTGTCTGTTTTGTACACTTTACTTCATCCTCTGTCACTGAATGATAACTCATTTGAAAGATCATGATCTGTAGATGAGTTTCTATAATAACCAGTTCAACAAAATACCAATTTGTGTAACTTTTATGAGCAAAAATTCGAAAAAATGGAGTCAACACCTTAAGTGTCACAATTTTACCACTGGAAATACATAGGATTGTGTTATCATCTCTATTTCTGAAAGCAAATGATCTGATCCGGCAGACGCGAAGTTTTGCAGTAGGTTAGAGGCTGTACTATGCTATGTGAAAGTTTTATGTACTATACCTCGTTCCCTGCACAACTTCACGCTAGCTCCCGGACTAACTGTACACATGACCGTGCTTTTCCGCTTTAAATCATCATTCGAACATCTGTTATCCGCGTTTGCATCAAGAGTGGTTAGTGCAGTCGAGTATTGAAACCATGATTGAAGCATCGGAATATGAAAAACCGACAGAAATTTTTCCAGTAAATAGAAAAGCAACAAAGAAAAGTAACAGCCCATACATTTAGTATTGATAATATCAATTATCAAGCGAATTTGATGAATTCGCCGGTACTTATGGGTTATTCACCCCACGTTTTCAAATGTCTAAAATCCGTAAAACTGTCGCAAAACTTTCAGATACAGGTATTTGAATATTTTCTACCCACATACAAAAAATATGCAGATTCGACAAGTACTTTTTGAATTAGAGACTATAACGTGAAGTGTATCCATGTGAGCAGGTTGATCTGAACTTATGTCTGTTCAACGCATTACTGTTACTGTTGTGTGCATTGTTCTTTTCCAGGTCTCCAGTCTCATCCATTACTATTTGCAAATCTTCCCATTACGACCACAACCCCACCACACATTTCTTAAAGTTTAAGCACAAACACCAATGGGAAAGGATGTGGTCCGGGATTCATCATCACTTCTACTGCAAACGTTGTCGCGACATGACTTTGTTGACCTAGTTTAGTTGCTATCTACTTCAGACGATGAGGTTCAGGCGAAGTGTAGATCAAGCTGCTGGACATCGCTACACTTCACGCTATTGTCTCCAATTCGAAAAGTACTTATCCGATTTGCATAATATTTTTGTGTTGTGGGTAGAAAATATACTCAAATACGTGTATCTAATGGTTTTGCGAACCGGTTGCAGACATCTCATTTCTACGGGATTGTAGACAAATTTGCAAAACGTGGGGGCAAGATAACCAACAATAGTACCAATTCGCCTTACAGATAAATATCGATATTCATCGGGGGGGGGAAACAAAAAAAAGAAGGGAAAACAAGAAAGTCGCCTTTTCCCTTAGACGCTAACATGAGCTCATACAGGAGGTTCCGTTTTGTAATCAGTTTATGGTCCCGAAGTAGATTCATCGGAACAACTCTGAAAAGTTTCAGGTGGTTATACGGGACAATAGGCTACACATATTATCCGAATCAATATCAGCTTCATATTAATGTCTTTCTTTATCAGTAGATACAAATATGATTATTATTACACATCAAGCTTTTTGACTAGTTACCAAAACGTTAACAACACTTCAAGAAAAATTACAGTGAAAAGTGGCATTGCAATAAAAAAAGTTCAACAGAAAATATTTTCCATTGTGTATATCATCATCTCAATTTCATATGCCTATTTATCAACATTAAATTGCAATGCACCTCACTCATTCGCACGAACTGGAAACCGCTTGTTTCACTAATCCAAAAATCAATCTTCTAAGAAAACTTCGTTAGTAGGTGTCTAAATGGGTAAAAAAGGTAATGTGTCTATGGCAAGTCCAGCATGGATTGATGTCTCGAATTCCATTTGACTGAATAAAGTCAAATGACATTCATTTGTAGCATGCAAAACCACACTGTACTTTCAGCATACATTCCATTCAGAATCGTATTTGTATAAAAGCTTATAGCAACCATGGGTCTCAAGTTGTTACTGTAAAAATTGTGCATTTACCACCAGTACGGACGACGGTACGTGGCACTACGACAAGACACAGGCCTATTGCTCTCTCCAGAAATTGCTACATGACTTTTTTGGCTAATAAGGGTCACAATTTTCCAAATGCCTATATAATATAGTATATACTAACATAAAGATTATGCGATCGTCAAGATATGCATTCAATTGTCAAGCGCACATGGATGATAGCATGACTAAAGTAGAGGGTCAACATGACAAAAAGTCATGTTGCGTTGTCAAAACATTGTGCCTGTACTACACTTCGCGAAAAACACTTTTCTCCCTGCTCTACCACACCCAAAAAAGCGAAAAAAAAATACGACCTGCCACTCGATAAAAAGCGAAAGTTCAGCAATGCATATTTTTCGGGGAAAAAGCGAATGTCAGGGTGGTCTGCGCATATAGTTCCTGCGTATGAAATGTAAACATGAAAATGATAATTGTGAATAGCCTACTAAAAGTTGCGCAAGATCATTAGACTTTCTAATGAAGTTTGAGTTATTTAGAGGAGTTCAGCATTTCAATATTCATGGAAGGGAAAACATTCATAGTCGGGTCCGTCAATTCATTTTGATCACAGTATAATGTCTGAGAGATCCCATCTATGAATGTGTAATGCGTAAGAGGGGGGGGGGGGGGGGGGGTGGGGGGGGGGGGGGGGGGGGGGGGGGGGGGGGTAGGGGGGGGGGGGGGGGGGGTGGGTCAGCAAATTGAACGACATAGCAAACACCAACCTTCTCAAAAAACCCATCGTTGGTGTTAATAGCAATTTGTTGACGAGTGGCTCAGAAGACTTTTTAATTTCCGCGGTACCATTGGCAGAGGGGCCTCACAGCAAACTAAGCAGCATGCATCAAAATAAGTGGATAAACTAGGTCTTAGTTAAACATGGGCAGAAGAAAGAGGACAGTGAAGCTAATCTTCTTCGAAGTATAATTCGTTTGTTTTATGACTTCTTTCACACTTGATAGTTTTATTGCTGTTTTCCCTCGTTATGAAAGCTGAAGTTTAAAAGAAATACTAAGATTTCATTGAATTTTAATCAAGCGGCGTCGGGATGCCTGAGTAAAGGCGCTTATTTTTTTCTATTAAGATTTCTGTTCATAATTCGAATTAATGGCGTAACACTAAAAATTTATTATCGAAAGTTTTCCTTTCGAATTCTTTCGAAACCGAATAAAACAGCACTCAACTAGTATTTAAGGCAGGGAGAAGACAATAGTAATGGGCAAAAAGACCGTTCCAGGGACACCCCCATTTTTCAATTTTTTTTTGCACATTTAAAAAAACGACTAAATTTATCCAAATTTTAGGTCATTATTTTCAGGTTTTTTAAGAGCTAAATTCAGTTGAATGGTAGACCGTTTTCCAGGACACCATAAAGTAGTTAAAAAAATAGTAGTCTTTTAGAAAACGACATAAATTCATGAAAGATTTTAACCCGTCTTTCAGGTTTTTAAGACCTAAATTCATAAATATTTAGTCGTTTTTAAAAATACCCAATTTTTCTATTTTTCAAAATCTAAATTTGTGATTATGACATTTTACTGCCCAGACAATGATTACCGTTCCAGGAAACCGAAAAAATCAGAAAAGTTTGAGAATCTCAAGATTTGAGCTGAATTAGCAACTTTTACCCGCCCTTTAAAATTCATGACGCGTTCCAGGGACACCGAAAAAATCAAAAAAGTTGGAATCTCATAATTGAGAATTATAATTTTTTTTCGCTCAAATCATGACCGTTCCATGGAACAACATCAGAAAAATTGGGTAACTTTTAAAACGTCTTTTAAATCCATTTTTCAGGTTTTTTAAAATATGAGGATAACTAAAAATTGATGTGTCTAAACTTACGTGTCTGAAAAATCTATTTCTTTACAAAATGGAGAAGAAACAAAAGTGAAGGAAACCGCAAGAATCTATCCTCCGTTTATCAGACATGTTAAAAATAAGTGAATTGAAACAAAGTAAAACATAAAGTTAGAGGTACCGATATATGAATATATAGGAATCTCAATTATTATTAAGATTAGGCAATTATAAAAATTAAGAAAGAGATGGTCTAGAAATTAAGAAATGTACCACAGGAATTGGGCATATTTTAACATAAATGTTTAGTGCTTTAACATAATTTTGTTATGATCTTTGGTGTTTTTGGTTAATTCCAGTAGTTGTGACGGCTTTAACAGGTAGGGTGTTTTTACAGAACTTCAATTTTAAATGTTAGATAAATCTTTGAAAAACGAAGAAAACGAAAAATCATTAAAAAAATAAACATTCTCAACGTGAAAAGAAAGGTTTATGAGATAAAACTGCATTATTACTTTCAAAGAGTATGTGATGATAATGTATTACGTTACGATGAGATCTGAAAAATTTGAGCAACAAATAGCTAAGTGAGAGTAAATCAAATAATCATTTCAATTACAGACGAATAATTTCATGACAGAATAATACCGGTGGCCAAAAAATTTCTAGTGATGGGTTAAAAAATTTCTGCATGAAGAAAAATGGAAATAGTTAATCAATAAAGTTTTTTTTGTTTTGCTTTTGTTTTATTTTTTTTTGTTTTTTTTTCTTGCTTTTTTTTTTTTCTTTGATTATTTTTTTTTTTTTTTTTTTGTTTTTTTTTTTTTTTTTTTTTTTTTTTTTAAGAGAACTAAAAACTGTATTAAAACAAAACTAAAAACGAAAAGATGTCAGACGCCAAGCAATAAAAAATAATTTGTTCAGTAAAATGTGTTTTTGTTGACATTCCAATGTTACACAAAGAATTCGCAAATATTATTTTTTAAATAATGGATTAAATTAAGCTTGCTAATTTTAAATAAGACTTGAAACAATTAGACGTAGGTTAATAAAACAACAGACGATATTGATGAAAGAAATCATCTTCAGCATAGAATGATAAGCAGCTGGTATTATCAAGAGTGTGTTGATATGTTTGAAAAAATGCAGCAGACGCGAGCGAAGTAAAAACTGATTTGAAAACTATGGACCACCATTTAAACTCTTGAAAAAGAACTCTTACATAGAATGATAAACAGATTAATATAACAGATCCAGAGAACACAAAACTATATTAGATGACTATGGATTACTAGGAACAAACATTAATGAAGAAATTACCAAAATGTCTATTGCATTTTGGACGTGCTATTTCATTTATAGAAGGAGATCAAGAAAGCAATTACCCTAGGATTTTATTCTCGGAAAAAAGAATATTTTCCATCAAACCTTTTGAGGTTTCTAGTTCTTTTTTCACAGATAAATATCCTTTTAATCTAGATAGAAATGTTGTTGATCTTGTAAGTGGAGCTGATTTTAGATAATTACTGCTGTAGAATGATCTCCATAAATATAAAGCTATGATAGATAGAGTTGGTGCGGTAAAATCTCTTAAGACGTGCTAAACTAATTAAAAGTACTTTATTATTCAATACGGGAGTTAAGTAGGGAAAAGGTTTTTAAAACTGAAACCAACTGTATTTTTACCCAGAGGATCCACAAGAATTCTACTTAAATAGAGTAAATAATTTTTAGATCTGCAATAGAAAGAAGGACATAAATTCATAGTTTCAATGAAATTCATGCTATATTGAAAAGACTGTGGAAAAGAAGATTCTTAAATGACGAGGATTTAAAAAGGTATAACGCGAACCGAAGGTTCTAGGGCTTCTGCCCGTAGCTGAAATATGTTCGTTGTTTTTAATTTTCTTATAAAAAACTACTTGATTCCAAATTATTTAATAAAGAAATGTCTTCGAAAAAGAATTATCAT
>CAJQUW010013754.1:0-148820 GCA_907163375.1 Prostheceraeus crozeri | reverse complement strand
ACATCAAAAATCCAACATTTTGATATGCAAAAGTCTCAAATCTATGATAATTTTCTATATAGCCCATGAAGCTCAGAACATGATTAAAGTATGTCAAGCTTGAGATATCTACGTGTCCAAATTGTGAACCATAGGAATCAACTCAATGCTATTTTCACAGGGAATGTGGAGATGGACGGTGGAATGCTCCTACCTCAATGGTATTACATAGCAAATTAGACGGCCTTAATCATGAAATTAAGGCCGTCTAATTTGGAATTGGAGATATATAAACGACTTTCATAGAAAAATGACACGTGAAATATCGGTTGACAAACCTACTTACTCAATAACAATGAGTCGCACAGCCGAGGCCGCTGCGCCGAGGCTGCAAGGATCATTGATGCCTGAAAAAGCTAGGCATGATTACTATTGTAGTGAATGCGTGCTATGATTCATGCACATGTAGAGTTTCTGGCTGCTTGGATAGACAGTGGTCTTTAATTCATAAGCAGGCAACAACGACGATTGTTGCCGGCTCAGGGACGGCATCAATGAAGTAATGCCGCATAGCATTCACTACAATGTATATTGCTTATTATAAGATTGATGGTTGTGCCAGGAAATCTATGAATGAGCTGATCCTGTGACTGGATGGATATCTTTGTAGTCTCTGGCTAATCACAACGTGTTTATAGACTTCTATGATTTGTCCTGTAGAGGAATTTTCATTGGAAAAGTTAGCTGCGGGAGGAAAAGTTAACTTTTTGATCCCGTGGGACTGAAAAGTTGATTTTCCTTCCGGCAGTTTACATGGGAGAGATGTCTTTTCACTCCCACACAAAATGAAAAATAATTATTTGCTGCTTCTCTCACATAGTGATAATTTCCAAGCTGACGAGTGCCGCTGTGTCATTCTGATTTAATTGGCTTCACCATGTACGAAAGAGCCGCACTTGATGTTGCCGATAAACCAGTGAATGTCAGATTAGCATGCACGATCAGATGAGGTGCTACTTAATATCAGGTCAAACACAATTTAGTCTCATTGAACTCTCATATTTTTCATTGTCATGAACTTGGTCTCAAAAAAGAAATTCTTATTATTTTCTGCCTGTGGCGTATTCCTGATTTGGCATATGTTGCGCATTGTCGATGACCGCAGTGATCTGTTTGACTCGCTATTTAAAGGGAGCACATCCTCGCCTGCATCAGTTCCTTTCCAGAAGAAGAAATCGTTGGCATCAGCAAAAATCATCTTTCCGCCAACCAAAGTAAAGAAAATATTTCTAGCTTCACAACTATATAAATCAAGCCGATCAGAATGGGTATTTTATTTTCCACAGTGGACATCTTATAAGGTTGTTGAGACACATGGTGGATTCCGTTGTCAATTTACCGTGAATAGCTCTGAGGCAGACGCTTTCTTATTTCATGCTTTAGATTACAAAACCTTCAATGGACGATTGCAAGCAACACGCAAACCATATCAGCGCTGGGTGTTTTTCACCCAGGAGCCAATTGTACGACTACCTGGCACTCAAATCGATCCGCATTGGGAAGACAAGTTTAACTGGACAGTGACTTACATGCGTCAGTCAGACGTATGGATTCCATATTTCCATTGCTGCACTCCTTTGAAGAACAAGGTCACGCGGAAATTGTATGATCCATTACAAAAGAAGCGTTTTGCCTTCGCGGTTGTCAGTAATTGCAAACCTCAGACCCGCTTGAATTTGCTCAAAGCCCTGAGTCGTCATATACAAATAGATTTTTATGGAAAATGCTTTAATCATTCATTTCCACGGAATGGATTTTTTAATCTGCATGAAATCAGCAAGAAATATCGATACTATTTTGCGTTTGAGAACAGTTACTGCAAGGATTATGTAACGGAAAAACTTTGGGCAAATGGATTGCAAGGTCATGCAATTCCAGTAGTATACGGAGGCTTCAATAAAACAGATTATGAAAATCTCGCTCCTCCCCATTCATATGTATATGTGGACGACTTTGAGAATGTTTCCAGTCTGGCAAATTTTCTGAAGCGATTAGCAGCAAATGAAAACGAATATTCTGCTTATTTTGAGTGGAAGAGAAAGTTAAGAATACGTGGATTTGGTCTGGATTCAGTGATGAATGGTTTGTGTCGTAAATTACACACTGACTTTACGCCATCTACAGTCAATATTCGCAATTTCTGGAACGTAGCAAAATTTTGCCATTCAAACAAAAAGAGATTGAAAGATTGAGTATGATAGCAAAATTTCAGGTCAGATTTTTTAGTCGGATGACAGTGACATTGACAACGACTTTGAATTCGATTGCACTGTAAGTCATAGACTAAGTATATACTAGGTACAGTGTCAAGTCAAATAATTTAGCATATATTGAAAATTTAGAATAATAGAGTAAAAACGACCAATCTGCCAAAGGAAATTATCTATATATGCAACATGTGTCGGAGAACTTTCTCCTTCATCAGGCGATCAATTGAAAATTTAAATACGAAAAGATGTAATATTTGTAGCAATTGCTAGATCTTGTTGCTAATGTATTTTCTACAATTAGGCCTACTTCAATTTAGTTCATGTAATATGCATGCACTATACAACAGAGTTTTTGCATGCATATATGTGTGAAATTTTCTTTTAGGCATACATTCACTTTGTTGATACAGTAAATGAGCTTCATAATGTATTCAGACGCTTTTCCAAATTTGGATGAATAAGCCGTATTTATATAAAAAATTGCTTTACTTTTCCTAGCATTTTTAGCAATAATCCGTCTTAATATGAGTCTCAGTAATGCAATTCAAAACCTTTTGGAATTCGATTGATAAATCATGCAGTGTATGGGCTTAATCATCTCCGGATTTGATGAAGCTGGTGGCTCATCACGTAAATTTGCATGCATCAGAGTTACTACTTGACGTATATTTGGCCTACAACATGCTCAAAAGTGCTTAAAAAATGCAGCTTTGATGTTTGTTGCAGCTTGAGTTGTAGTCATTTCTATTTTAAGGCGCAGTTTTCTGGATATAGAGGAGTCAGCCAACTGAAAACAAGCTCTACTAATAACATCGATTACGTATTTTTGTGTTATTGTTGACAAAAACAAATCCACCATTTTGAAATGAAGACACCAAAGGAAAGGCTACCGACCTAAGGATCATTATTATCTGAACTAAGGAATCAAGATTCTCCGAGCAACATTTACAACACTTACAGTTGCAAAGGGACCACCACGTGAGCAGAATTCTAAAGAGATGTAATAAAGTTATGTATGTAGTGAAGCTAAAAAGAAGTTGATGGACTTTTACCAATGGCAAAGATAGAAAGAGAATCGACCAATATATAAGACGCGGAAAAGGGTATGGCTGCTATTCACCATCATTATGAAGAACCCGGATCACGTCATCTACCGACTGCTTTCACCACATAACCAGCATCGAAGAAACCTCAGGACAAAGCAACATCGCCCTGAAAGATTTTCTAATAGTGCTAGCCTATGTGTGGAAAAAACTATATCACTCGCATGATCCACAGTGACTCTCTCTTACTTTGACTCACATTTATTTTTCTTTTCCTGTCTTTTTATTGTAAGCGTTGTGCGTCTGTCATTTAGTAATAAAGCTTATAATAATTATTAACAGTGCTGTGCGTTGACTGACGCCTTCAATGACGCCATCAATTTAAGAATTTGAAGCTGACGGCGTCAATTTGTTTCTGAAAAACTGCGTCAGCTACAATTTTTGAATACAGTGGGCAAATTTGTCATTGCTAAGATTTGGTCGCTCGAGTTTTCTGTAGACTTGAAAGTAGTTTGAAAGTTTTCTGTACACTGACGCGAGAAGGGGACAGTGTTTGATTCGGCATTTACACAATGGATTGATGACATTCTATGTGATCCATAGAAGTAGATAATAGTACACTAGAATGGAAGTTTGATATCCTGCCTATGTACATGTGCAATGATGGCACATGGAAAAATCTATGGTTTGTAGATCAGATTCGATCTAAAACATTGTATCATTCAAACTATTTGCCAAGTTGGTTGTGAAAGTTGTTGACAGCAAATTACAGGATTTTCATGAAGAGAATTGCAAGTGAGATGGTGGCATTGTTTCATGTGAAACAGCATACTGTTCCATCGTTTAATATACTGTATCTATTTGTAGCAGTCAATGATAGCTGTTATAAAATTTTTCAATACTGGAATACGAAATAAAATTTGGTTCTCATAGTCATAATTGAAAGTGGTCGGTGTACTGGTTGTAAGAACATCTCAAGAATTCACAGATAAAATTTGTAATTTTTGGATAATTTCTCCGACAAGCGGTTACGAAACCTTCCACTTTTCTGGAATAAACACATCGAAAGCTTCTTTACCTCCAATCATTCCTCAGATAGATAGAATGTCGCTGGAAATCATCAATTATTCATTGAATGACTAATGTGATATAGTGTGATGATATTTTGGCAGCTGATATTCGAATACATGCACAGATTTCGAAAATTATTCAAATATAAAGAACAGGGTAGCCCTTTGAAGCAAAATGAATACTCGAAGATTTATTGGCCTCTGATCAAGATGGAGTAATACATGTTTTGTAAATCGACATTACAAGTTGCATATGTGTCTGATTGTACTCTTGATAGATTATAGGACCGATATTTCAAAATGGTGAACGTACAGAACGTTTTAAAGAATTTCCTTCTTTGTCATCCTGTCGCTGCAGTATTTTGTAAATTCATTATTGTTTTGTTGCACATGATCTTTGGACAAAGGGCAGCAGCCCTTTGGACGACTATACAATATATTAATTATAGTAGGACCACTATACAATAATAAACGTCATTGTCTAATCTTTCTTGATCCTTGATCAGAGATGGGCGTCTGCCTCAGTGGTTACTCGATTTGCTTAATTAAGAATAATAAAGATTCCTACACAAACAAAATAATTTTTGAAAATTAGGGAATGTGATCATGTTTTCGGGTTAGAGACTTCTCACAACTTTTTTGATCGATACGTGTAAAACACCATTTGTTTGCGCGAGATCTTTCGGTCTACAACGTAGGCCATTCTCAAGCGACTGATTTTATTCAGAAGGAAACATATAGGTGAAACACAACGACCTGTTGAAGAAAGGACACGTCCGGTTCGTAAGTCACCACCGAGTTGATTTTGACAGTTCGCAGGTAATAGATCGTGAGGAAAACTGGCGGAAGAGGATCACCAAGGAAGCTCTGTGGACAAGACGCCTCGGCAGCCAGAATCGAACCAAATGTGATATCAAAAAGTCTAGGCAGGGATCCCTACCGCAAACCTACCTTCTATGGTAGGTGCAGTTGTACATACAAATATTTTGAAAGAAAAAAATAAATATAAACAATAAAAAAATAAAATTAAAATAAAATAGCTAATGAACGTGCAAAATAAGACATGCATGTAATTTCTCAATTAATTTTTTCTTTCAAAATATTTATATGTACAACTGCACCTACCATAGAAGGTCGGTTTGCGGCAGGAAACCCTAGCTAGAATTCACTTCAAAATCTAAATATGCCTTCATAGTATTCTCAAACCGAAATAGCTCCAAGTAATTCAGCCCCAATTGGCTGTGTTTCGCTGTCGATATCCATTTATCTCTGAAATAGTAAGTTACTCGGTCTTTTGCAGCCTTTCAGCATATTTTTCATCAGCTTTTAACTGGTCATCCCATAGTTTGGATCAGGGATGCGGAATCCTATCATTTTGACAGGACTCCGACTCCGGCGGTTGATAGGACTCCGGCTTTTGATAGGACTCCGACTCCGACTCCGGGTGGCAAGTATATAAAGCCTAGTTTTTAAAATAATACTGGCAACCTACATTATAGGCTTACTTGAACCTATCTTTAGTGATCATTTTTGCATCAATTATCAGTCAGTTTCGATGAAAGTTTATCAAATTTCGCTTCATGTTGGATGCATACGACTCGGCTCCTCGCCTCCTTTATTTGTATTATATTTCCGGTCTAGTTATAGGCCGGTGTCCGGACTCCGACTCCAGTAAAAGTGATAGGACTCCGGGACTTCGACTCCGACTCCGCATCCCATAGTTAGGATACCGTATGTTAAGTTTTATTAGCTTCATTCACCAGCACCATGTATATCTACTTTCTAATTCATTTGATATGATATTGAAATATATTGCATGATACACTTCGTTAATCAAACTACTTTCATTGCTCGTAATTCTTCTCATCCAAAATCATATTGCTTCCTTGGAGCAAAGTAAGTATATAAGGCCTTGGAGAATTGAGTATATAAATACTAAATGAAGTTGGTGATTCCATTTTGAAAGTTTGAAAGTTTGCAGTTCTTTATCATCATGGAGTATTTGATAATCTATGTTAATGATAGTGTTTGTCATCAATATGACAAAAGTTTACATTCGAGGATCATATCCTTAGCTTATTTGCCAATCTCTTTTTCGGAATGGAGTCAAAAGCTTTTGACAAATCAACGAGCATAACAACAGAGGGTATTTGGCATTTTTTTAAATTTGCATCACTACTTTGATAACTAATATGTTATCTAATACAGAGCTTCCCTTTTTGAAACCCATTTAGCTTTTCTTTATAACATTACTTTCGGATAACCAAGTATTGAGACGGACACTTGTGATTTTGTCAGAATCTTTCCTATGTATGAAGATAAATTGAAAATCTGCACGAATTTGGATCATTATTATTTCCTTTTAGAAAATTGGCGTGATCCAACTACTATCCAAAGGAATTTTATCTGCGTTTATTCAGTGAGGGTTGTTTACATTCCCAATAGGCTACGCTAAAACACTCAATATAGGCCTACGCTATGATAAGCTAGAGCAATGATATACATACGGGATATTTTTATGCACATATTATACACACAGACATTTATATATGTATATATTTACATATATAAAATCAAAATTTATTACGAGGAAAAGTTATACTTACATCCGGTTTGACCCTCTTGAACGAGGGCTACCCATGGAATGATATATTTACAAAATTCAAAGACCAAAAGAAATCTGAATATATTAAAGCATAGATTCATCATAGAAATTTATCAGAATTAAGACTGGAACGAAACATAGACAAGAAAATCTGCTCCTGCCTCCCTCTGTCTATCTTATTGGCAGAGGCACACAATTTATAAATAGGAGCCCCTGAAAACGTAGGGAACCGAACTCTAGTCCGAGTTTCTGCAGGGAACGAGGCCGAAAATGAGACTTTCACAGAATGATGTACACCCTATGCCTACTACGAATTCGGGCGTCTGCTGAGTTCTAGTGAGTTCCTCTTCTTGTCAGGCAGAATCAAAGAAAAACACATCTTAATCCAATGGGACACAGACTGCAGTTTTTGGTCAAAATGAAATTTTCTATGTTTTCTCTTTTCAGTTAAAAAGTATTAGGTCTAAAGTCATAGTTTTTGACATGGAATGTCTTCAAGTCATTTTCCATCATGTTTATGTGATATCATCATGCTTCTGATCGGCGATGTATACGATAATGTGGTTCAATGTGGATAAAGTGCCAACATATTGGTGCTTGCCGACAGTAGGAGGCTTTTCATAGATGTTCATGAACCTGATAAGAAATGACCCGAAGACATTCCATGTCAAAAATTATGGCTCTAGACCGATTATTTTTACCGTAATAAGCGGAAACATAGAAAAATTCATTTTGACCAAAAACTGCAATCTGCGTCCCATCGGATTGACATGTGCGTTTCTTTGATCGTGTCTGCCAAGAAGAGGAACTCACCAGAACTCGGCAGACTCGCGAATTCGTAGTAGGCAAAGGGTGTATATCATTCTGGGGAAGTCTCATTTTCGGCCTCGTTCCCTGCAGAAACTCGTTCTGGCTGCCGGACTACTCGATTTGACTGTGAAATGCCATATACATGTATATACGGATTGTCAAAGATCCGCAAACATCATGACTTCTTCAGTAAAGTGCATGTAGACATCTTCGATTTTTTACATGATATCAAGAAGTTTAAAAATTATGGATACGATTGCTATGTATCTTTCCTGCTATGTATCTTTGCTATATACTTATGACTTAACGACATCATATACCAATATCCCTATAACTCTGGGAATGGAGTCCATTGTTTTCTTGCTATCTGAGAAAAGCGAGTTCATTGATCAAAGGTTTTCAAAAGACTTAATTCTGGCTGCGGTGCGATTAGTATTTCAAAATAATTTCTTTTCATTTGAAGCCAAGTGTACCTGCAGACATCGTAGACTTTGGAATTTCCAGTGCATTAAGAGAAGAAACGTCCCCAGTTCGAAGAGAAAATAATACTGCTAAGATAATTCTTTTTATTACAATAATAATAATCCTGACATTTACAACAAAGTCATTAAGCACATCAGTGACAGCTTGAGCCTAATGGATCCTTCTCAGAGCTATAATTTCATTAGATCATGGAAACAACCGCCATGTCTGTTTAATTTATTGAACTAGAATAATCGTCCGGTTATACATGGCATCACTAAATGAAAGGAACCAAGATGCGGTTGTTGCCCTATTTTGATAACGTGTAAACATATCAACAGACATTGATAAATCTATCAAAGAACATTATTTATATTCTACGCTGCAACGGATGTAATGCGATTTATGTGGCGATCATTTCCGTAACCGACTCACCGTGCACATGTGCAGGTCAGCCTGCACATTGCGTCGTGTGCTTAAGACCAAGACCCTATGTTTTCAGTTACTCTTCTTTATATATAAGGCCAGGACAAACTTTTGATTAGATTTGACAAATCGGTTTCAACAAGCTCGTCTTGATAAAGCAGTTTTTCGAAATCGCAGCAATATCAAAGCGGATTATTGCAAACGCATGTTTCACGTCATGTAGATTTAGATTAATTAAACCGGTTTTAATGAAACGTATGTTTTGTTGAACAAAACCATTTTTAAACGGTTTATGTAAATCCAAAGTTTGACCTCAAATGTTTTAATAGCATAATCGCTTTTGTTAAAGTGATCTTCTGATTTTATATTTAACCTATTGTTATAATCACTAGGTGACATTGCCACGCGTAATTCACGCGTAATTACGGAGCACCCAAACATCCGTGGTTTTTTTTCTAGGAGCGCACATTCGCACTGCACTAGAGTCAGCAATCACGTGATCTGATGCTGTCAAAACATGGGGAATGTTTATAAATAAGCGCGGGCGAGCGCTTTTAGTTTACGCGTCGTTTGCGGTTGTCCGCGTTGCCGCTTGAACCACGGATAAACCGCGTGGCATGTTCTGTCTTCCCTGAGCATGAACTTTAGATCCTATCACATTGTTTAGCCTCTGATACTTTCAAACACATGAGACGCAACGTCTACATAACAGGACTACCGACATGTTGCAGTAATGTCACTCGGCAACCACGGATGTTTAAGGTCATGTGTAATTACGCGTAAGTTTACGCGTGAATCACGGGTAATTGAGCGTGGCATGTCACCTAGTGATATATTTGAAAGAGATATGGAGAAAGGAGAGAAGGGACAGGGAGAGCGACTAGAAATTTGATGAAGCTGACTTGGATGCAGCCCCCTCCACTTTATTTTTCGTTCGGCCACTGCTGGTTTAAACTAAGAAAAATCGCATTAAAATCTTCCATAACACCTACTGAAGTTTTATCCTGTAAAACTGTTATTTTATTCAAATATATCAAACAGGATGCCAATATTTTCATCAATCCGAACTTTATACAGTCAAAGATCAGTTTTAATCGCTAGAAAATGGGAACAAGCCTGTCATCAATCATCTACAGCAAGAGAATAACTTAGATTCGTTCACAAATGTCGATCTGACGATACTCTTCCACAATCACTGCAATATAAACCTCCAATAAATACAAGATTGGGATACGAAGCAGCAAAACAAAATGGCAGACGAATGCTGAAGACGCTCATCATCGTTTAAACAAATATCGCACTTCTGAAGAATATTGCAAATAATTTTTTTTACAATTTCAATTGACTCCTGAACGTTTTGAAGAATTGTCATTTACAATGGACATGACGTCAAATATTGAAAAGCAGAAGAAAGAAAGTTTGGACAAAAACATCTCAATTTGATCTCCAAAAGAAAACACAATGATCCTCACTGAACCAGAAAAAGTCGTGAATCTTTCATCCCGACAATTGAAAAATGCTGAAATAGAATATCTATCAAAAGGCTTGACATTTAATCATCACGATGTTGATTATCATTCGTTCTTAGCTGCGACCGAATCAATACTTTTCACGTCAAACATTACAGAACAATAAAAATCGTCAATAAGAAATGATATTTGTCACATTTTGAAGAAAAGAAAAACATATTTTCAAAAAACAGAAGATACAGTGATGATCGTAGAAACTGCACCGCCTAAAGTTTGTCAATTACAGATACAAATTTGGTAGATGAGTGAACATTTTCTTTGTTGTTCAGTGGCTCTGTTGACCGAGTAAACCCTTAAAAGAGCACATGGTACGTTCCCAGTTGGTCACTAACATTTTATAACCTCAACAGAAAGTTCAATCACTTGTCGAATCCGGGAAGGTATGCTTTTGATCAGGCAGTTCATTATTTCTTGATCTAAACCCTCCCATTCTTGCCTTAGCAAAGCTTCAAGTCGAGGAAGACCATCTTCAGGATGAATTGATCGCCTCACATCGCGCTTCAGTAAACTCCAGACATTTTCAATTGGATTGAAGTCTGGTGAGCAAGCGGGCCATTTCAAAGTTCGTATGCTGGCTTGAGTTTTGAATGAATTAGTCACACAACTCCTGTGACAAGTGGTATTACCGTCCATGTAAATACAATCGGAAGAAGGATCACCCAATTGGGAGGACAATGGAAGAATGTGCCTTTGCAAAAAAATCACATATCCATCGGAATTCATGTCATCCTTTTGAGTATGGAGTTCAGTTCGACCATTCATTCATATCGCAGCTCAAATCAACAATCTTCCACCTCCTTGATTCACAGGCAATGTCAAATGATCAGAAATTGAATCACCTGACTTCATCCAAACTCTCATACGGTCATCGCGACCTCTGAGATAGACAGAAGCCTCATCACTCCAAAGAGCTCGATTCCATTGAGAATGCCAGTGGCAATGTTGTATCACCCACTTCAGCCTCAAGCTCTTGCGGTTGGCGGTCAATTCGATCCCTGATGGTCTCTTACGACTTTTGAAGTGTTCACTTTTAAGACGACATCTCACCGTCATGGCAGAAACCGTCGGCTGTCGAAGTGAACTCCTCAACTCGGCTGAAGACAAAGAAGGATTGTCTCTTACCAAGCGAATAATCATCCGATCTGTTCGAAAAATTGTCTTTCTTTTCCGACCGGATCCAACTTTTCGTCTTTGGGACGCTTACTTTTCGGCTAACTAGCCATTCGGACTGTCCTTCTGACAAAAGAGCAGAAACTGAACACTTCAAAAACACTTCCGCATGCCCCGAATCAATCATGACATAAGATGAATTCAAAACCGAATGGAAATTTTGTTTACAACTTATCTGGGTCAACACTTTGATTTGGTCATAGAGTAAGTACAGGGGTACGCTCGGGGGGTGCCCGGGGCGCCGAGCCTACCTACTTTCTTCATGGCCCAGTTCCGGGGTATGCTCGGGTAAGGCTCACCAATTTGAATGATTTATTGATAAAGATGGTGAAATCTGTAGTGAATATTTCACTAAAATATAAAGGTGCTACACGCTTGTCATCCGTATTTCTTCGGTCTTCAAATTTTGGATATCCAACAGAAAATTGGTGAGTACCTTTACATATTACTTACAAAAGTAAAAGGTAATGACGACATGACCTTGAACATATTAATTTGCTGAATCTCAGCAGCGAATAGCGTGTCGATGCTTGTGTTATCTTGTGCTAAGAATATTTGTAGTCGATAAACATTCGCACCAATCATAATAACTAAACAATTATTTCATCTATGTATTATCATTTGTTTTTGATAGTTAACAACCACCTCAAATAAAAAATGATCGAATTTTTTGTGCTTCGATCTATATTAATCAATTCAAAAAAGTTTCTGTTCAGTCATATGATATTTCACGTGGTTTTTCTTGTTGATGTTGAGTTTTTAACGTTATTGATGTATTGATTGTCCGTGTCGGTGTTGACAATTATTTTCTTATACATCTTCGTCATTGCTGGGCCTTTGTCATGTCAATACAAGTAGTTAATAAAAGACGAATTCCATTATTAAAGAGTATTAGATGATGTTCCCTCGTAAATAATAATAATAACAATAAAAGAGCTCTATTTCGAAATGACATGCGCATAACGATTAACAGTAAGGAACAGTGAAGTTACAAGTCACAATGGGAAGGAAGGAGGTAGATCACGAGTGGGAGAAGAAGAAAAACGATATGGTGTCAATGTCACGGGAGGAAGTCAGCGTGCAGCATTCGAGTAATAAAATTCCGGCCGGTATTGGTGTTGAATGCACTGCGTTGCAAGCTATGACTCTTTTGTCTAAGGTTTCGGTTATGGTTGGTGGTCGAAGGCAAAAACTTGTGTAGGACGTGGAATCTATTGGTCGTGATTTTCTTAAACAGCCGTTTGTCTAATATTTCGACTGAACCTGGCACATCAATTTGCTGGCAGCCTGGCAGTATTTGAAGCGAGCTTCCCACATAATTGGTAATTCTTTTCCTTTCTGTTGTACTTACGAAGCCCCACCAGCTGTGTGCCGCATACAGAAGGCGATTCAATATGAGAGCAGTGTAGACTTGATGTAGAGTTTCGGGGCTTGCTCCTCGGCTTTTAATAATTTTGATAACGCATAGACTGCCATTCGATTCTTAAGCTGATTTCGTATATGTTGGTCCATTTTAAGCCGATCAGTGAAGGTAACCCTGAGCACTTCAAGATAGTGGCATCGTGTGATATTTGGAATTTCTTCTGATAAATGCAATTTTTGCTTTATTTGACACATCAATCACAATTTTGAAATGCTTAATGACCGGTAAAAGTCACAACAGCTTGCGGCAATTAAGCTCTCCTCCGTCAAATTTGTTTTAATGTGCGATAACTGCAATAGGCCTATTTCCTTCATTCCACACGCCGAGGCCTATAAAAATAAAAGTGCTTTAGTGAAGTTGAAAAGGCATAGCCTTAATGATTAACCTGATAAGATTTGCTTTGAGGCATGAATCTTGGAATAATAAGGCCATTTCCTTCATGGCTTCATTCTGTGTAAAAAGTGAAAGCCTAGCCCGGCCCTTGCCCTCCTCTGGTCTTTTTTTTGTGAGATAGGCGTGTATGAAAACCTTCTTCGTTTACTTCAAGTAAAACCACTTTTGTAAGTTAGGAACGCCTAAAACTAGAGGCTTCCTTTTCAATTGTTTGGGTACATTATAACACGGGATAGGCCTACTTCCTTCACTCCATTTAAGCATTTTTGCAGTGGTAGGGTCTGATACCGGTATAGTATTTATAGAATGGGAAGGCTTTAGCTACAATGCTTCTAAAAATATAAAAGTGTTGTTGCGTGCTTCTTGAAAAGTGGGAAAGCCTTAACCCTCCCTATGGCGCACCTGGTCAGTTGGGGTGAATTGGGTCACCTAACCTGGAATAAGCACCAGGGACTGCAATCTGAGGAATTATCACTATTTGAAGAACTTATTTGTTTCAGTTGAATAAAAAAACGATGCGTCCGTATCATCTTAGAAGTAAAAAAATCTGACATTTTCATTTTGCAAGAAACAATGCTTTTTAGACCCCCTTGAAAACATTGTTGATGCAAAATGTGCAACGCATCTTTTTCATTTGATAAGATTGTGTTGAGATCAAGAGAAGATCAGAGAAGCTATATCTGAGTTAACAAGATGATAGTATTCATGGTTGATTATTGATTCGTTTAATGGTTTCAAGTTACTTTTTTCATCCGGTGGGATGAATATGGTCAGTCATTTTCCCAATCGCATTCTGTTAATAAGCTTTTATACGATATTCCATTTTGATAATTTATTGATGTTGTAAAAGCTGCATGCATATGTACAAGTAGATCAAATTACTTGTAAGAAACAAATTCTGCAGCACATGCAGCATTTTTCAGATGTTTTGTAGATGACCGGTACCGGTGGGTAGGCTTGCCAAAGCGCAGATAGGCCTACAAATTTCCCAGATTCCTGATACATATTGGTGGTCAGATTTCTCCCACCTTT
Organism: Prostheceraeus crozeri; assembly: GCA_907163375.1. Lineage (NCBI taxonomy): Eukaryota > Metazoa > Platyhelminthes > Polycladida > Euryleptidae > Prostheceraeus > Prostheceraeus crozeri. The sequence continues at coordinate 134,608 of CAJQUW010013754.1, read as the reverse complement.
TTACTCTCACACTTGTTACATCAAGGAATGAAGCACACGTCATTAAAGCTCATATGAGTCTTATTTTGATATGGATAGAGGATGATTTTTGAATATTGCAGTTTATAGAATTTGTAGCAGTTGAAAGGACACCTATAGGCATTTCATAGTTGGTGCTTTTGTTTGCATGGGCTGTTGTGATCGCTGCCCACCACTACTATTTTCATTGTAGATTTACTTGATTAAGTCGATCTTTGGCTCTATGAAATACTACCTATATATTTATATAATATATATATTTATATATTTATATATATTTATATATTTATATATAAATTTGTATAAAAACTACAGTTTAATGCATTTGTGATAATAGCATATTTTCTTTTTTCATTGTAGGCACAATTACATGGATGGTAAGCCAGCTAAACGTCAAAGAAGTTTGTTGGACTTCTTTGGAAAGCAAGCTGCAGGTGATGATTTATCTTCCTCGCCAACGTCGACTTTACCTGCAGATGCGGAGCCATCATTGCCATCAATGGCCTCGTCTCAAGAGACTGAAAAAACACAAGAAAATGACGAGAAAGGAGATGTCGATGAAACCTGGTCAGCCAAACTGAAACTCATCTTCATGCAAGCTAACGAATGGCTTATTATCAAGAATGGAAAGCTTGGGTGCAGTTTCTGTAGAGACTTTAAGACATCGAACTTGGGACCACACAGTAAGCAAGGTGTCCATGTATCGAGAGAATGGGCAGCATGCGAAATATCTGCTGTCGACAGCACAAATGACAAAGCGGACAAAGCCAGTCGCCAGAAGCAGTTAAGAAACAAAGTGTATAGGCACAGGGACTCGAACGCTCACTGCGCTGTGTAAAAAATTATGCAGGAAGGGAAATTGGACCAGATCGGAACTCTGTCGGCACAAATGGAAAATCGAAGCAAAGCGACCACTACAAAATGCCTCAGAACGGCATACTACATTGCCAAAAATAAACGGCCCTATGCAGACTATGAAACATTGATAGATCTTCAAGAGACCATTGGCGTAGATTTGGGTCGAAATTTGCATTCTCATGACACATGTACAAGAATGATTGAAGTGATCTCGAGCACAATGCGTCGCCAACTCTGTGAGAAGATCAGAGGGAGCAAAAATGGAATCTCATAGATCATCGACGAATCAATCTCGTTATCGAAGCGATCATGTCTGATCATTTACATGCGTTCAAAGATAACCCCGGAGGATCCTCCACTGAATGTGTTTCTAGATCTTGTTGAACTTCCTGCCCAGAATGCATCCACTGTGTTGAACTGCTTGATGACATCGCTAAAAGCCAGTGGTTTTGATGACGCCTACCTGTCCTCCCATTTGATTTCCTTGTGCACTGATGGAGCCTCCGTGATGCTAGGAAAGCAAAGCGGTGTAGGAGCGCAGCTGAAAAAGCAATTGCCTTCCATCTATTGCGTTATGGCACTGCTTGAACCACAGACTGGAGCTCAGTGCCTCTGACTCAATAAAGGCGGTGGACGGCATTTTTCACATTCAATCTATGCTATCGAAGCTTCACAATATCTACTCATATTCCTCGAAGATGCAGCGGCAGTTGAACGATGTAGCAAGGAATCTCCATGTTCATCTGAAGAAGATTGGCAAAGTGTTCGATGTGAGATGGGTTGCCTCATCGTACCGGACCGTCAACGCAATATGGAGTGACTATGCTGCCCTGGTCAAGCATTTCAATGAATTATCGAGGGATGACATAGTGAAATCGAATGAAAGATGCACGTATTCAGGAATAGTTTCCGAACTCACGACCAAAGAGTTCATCCAAGATCTGGCACTCGTCAAAGATTGCTTAGCAGCACTTGCTGAATTGAGCGAAACTCTTCAAAATCGGACCATGACCATCAATATGGCAAACAAGCACATTAAATGGACGATCTCTGCCCTGAAGAGCATGCAATCTGGCGTGGACAATATGCGTTTGACAAAATACAGGAAAATCTCAGTGTTGAGGCCGAAGATGAACACAAAGTAACTTTCATGGGTGTTGATTTGAAGGAATTTACCAGGAGAACCCAGTGCCAATCTTTCAGTCATGGTCGCTTCATTCAGGTATTGATCGACAACGTGAGCGCACGACTCTCGATTGAGACACAGGAGCCATGCTTGAAGTTGATAGATGTTCTCTACCCGGAAAACTGGCCTGAAGATTATGACATTCCCTGGCTTGAGGGTGAAAACACAATCCAAGATCTTTGCGAGAGGTTCTTTATTCCTCAGGAAGGAATTATTCCTTCATTCCGCGAATATATGTCAAACCCGATGAAAGTGCCTGGGCAAATTCAGAAGTCAATGATATATGGACTGGCCATGATGATCCCCGTGAGTTCCTCCGAGGCGGAACGAGGCTTTTCCCAGATGAACTTGGTTTCCACTTCAAGTAGGTCTGTGATAACGATACAGAACGTTTCGTCCCTTCTCTTTATAGGAGTCAATGGACCACCCTCCCATCTTTGAGATCCAGCTCCTAGTCTTGCTGAATGGTCGAAGCGACACCACCATGCAACCGACAATCTCTCCAGAAAACGTATTGCTGTCATGGAGAAAGATTTGACTTCTGTCGAGAAAGTGTTCATTAAAACTACGGCTACTTAAGGATTTTAGCATTTCTGGAATGCATCCGCTTCGCAGTTTGTGCAGTGATCAATAATGTTCATAGACGCTGAAGCAGTACAAAGTATGTTCCGATAAAGTCAATAGCAACAGTGATAAATTTTTGGTTGGATCTCTGCTCATCTAGGAAGGAAGTGATGATAAATTTTCAATTACTTGTACTTTCATATTTTGCACGGTCAGTTCTATATTTTGCCAGATCAGTGTAAAGTATGAAGGTAGAAATGATTATTAATTTAGCAAGTTGAGTAGAGGTACTGCTGATCAAACAAATCCAACCAAAAATTGATCACAATCTGAATTTTGTCGCAAGTTCGATATATCTAAAACAACCAGGTAATCCACATGCTATGTTCTCGCCTCATAGAGTGGCCGCCCAGATTTCCGAGGTTGGTGGTTCGAGTCTCTTTACCGACATCAATTTTTCGGCGTTCTGTTGTTTCATGCATGAACTGTCCAAATGTTATTGCTCTCAATAATCTACGTGTGTGCGTGTAGAAGCAATCCATAGCAATGGATATCGCTCGCGTTTTTCTGAGCACTTGAACATTGAATATTTTTGCTTCAGAGTTTATGAGTATAGTACTTAAAATATTTTGCCACTGAAGATTTCATTATCAGAATCTGCTCCTAGGAAATCGCATATTTCAGAGATGTTTTATCGTTCACATGTGCAAAACTTGTAAGTCTTGTTGTTAGTTATTGTTTAAATCTTGTTTTCTGACATTGACTATGTGTATCTCGTCCTCTGAGTCTGATTACGACAGCCTATATACTGTACATACGAGCAGGTGCAACATTAGTCACGTTTTCAACTTTGAATTGTTTTTGTTTTGTTTGCTGTTGAGAAAGTTTACTAATTAGTTTGTTATCAAAGGATTGTCTGCTGCTCAGGAGAGTTTTTAGAATTAATTTGAATAGGTTTGTTATGTAGATTTTGTTTCAATCTACTATCGTGCTCTCGGAAACGATTTTGCAGAATTTGATTGTTAAAGTTTCACTGATATTATTACACAGATTTGATAAAAACGATTTTTTATTCGCTGCATATTTCTGGACATACATACCATACCAATAATTCTTAAGTTAAAGTAAAGGCTCCTAATCCCATAAACCTATATTTGAGGGACAATGAAATTTCAGCTAACTTAGGTTTTCATATTAAATAGGCCTTGTCTTTCAATTGAATCGTTTGTGAGCTATGCTTAAGAATGGTTGAGTCTGAGTTTCACTTCTATTCTAGACATATCAACGTCAAAGATTCAAGAATTTGAAGCTTTTCTGATATTTTCAGAAAGTCGAAATTTTGAAAATTCCAAAAATGACTTTATTTTCATAACCTAAAGGGGGTAGGGGTCAAAGTTGCAAAATAGGGCCTACCCACCTTTTTTCAGTCGAGCGTACCCTTGCCGGTACACCACTGGGTGACATGCCACGCTCAATTACGCGTAATTACACATGACCCCAAACATCCGTGGCTATGCGGGACATTGCTGTAACATCTGCTATATAAGTTAGTATAGTTGGCAGTCCTGTTATATAGACTTTGCGTCTCATGTGTCTACATGTATCAGAGGCTAAACAATATGATAGGACCTCAATTTCATGCTCAGGGAAGGCAGAACATGCTTAGCGGTTCATCCGTGGTTCAAGCGGCAGCGCAGACAACCGTAGACGACGCGCAAACTATAAACGCTCGCCCGCGCGTATTCATAAACATTCCCCATGTTTTAGCAGCATCCGATCAAGTGATTTCTGATTCTTAGTGCAGCGGATGTTAACCACGGATGTTTGGGGTGTTCCGTAATTACGAGTGAATCACGCGTGGCATGTCACCTACACTGTAAACTGTAAGGCACTAACTTAGGCACGACTAGGCACCACTAGGCGCCACTAGGCGCCACTAGGCACTAATGGGCACCAAACCAAGTATTTGTTTATCCAATGAAATCGAAGGAAAAACCAATGGGCACGACCTCGTCACTATGAACTTCGTGCCTACTCGTGCCTTGTTTTGGTTAGAATTGATGCCTAAATTTCGTGCCTAATTCAAGCTAAATTTCGTGGCCTGGAGTTTGCAGTGTAGTGACATTTCGCAAATTAGAAATGAAGTTTTAACTTTCCTTATGCGATAAAACACATCTACCGAGTCTTTTGCAGCGTGCTTCGGGCCGCATATTGGGGAGGTTCAACCTCGATCTTAATGGACGAGGTAGAAAATGCTGCGGAGGGAATGGGCGTCGTTGGATGCAATCTGTAAGAATATATAGCACAAATACAAAACTTGTAAAAATACTCATTTGGTGTGGTCGCCACTGTAATTTTCGGATTCAGCGTGAAAAATTGAAAATGCATGCAAATTTTCAAAGAAAACAAAGTTACAAAGTTGAAAAGACAAAAATTGTCGAAAATGTTGTTATGTAAAATAGATTTATCCGTACACAGTCATGAATGATATTTCTATTTGACGAATCTATCAGTAAGGCGTCGAGTTTCTTTGACTTGATTGTCATTTACCAAAGGTGAAGTTTATTATGTACATCTTTTTATATTGGAGAATCCACCAGAACTATGCGATCAAGGTTGAGAGAACATTTGAACGTGTCTCCTTCTAATGTGCATATGCATCTAATTCAACATTCAGTAACGTCAGGTCCAGGATTCATAAAGTGGTCGATATTACATTTCAATCTACGTAATCTGAGTGTGCGGCGTGCTGTGTAAACAGAAGAGATCCGCTCACACCGTTCGACCATTAATGTACAGCATTCCAGTTAATATCTAAAGAGAATGAGCGTTCATATTGTAGCGAGACAGCATATCAGCACTCCAGTTAACACTCTCACAAGTGAACAAGCCGACGGCGAAGCGTTTTGTGACCTAATTTAATTTATTATTTTATTGTGACTTATTTATACAAATAGAAAGAATTTTCGGTCGAAGACAACTATCTTGCTTTTTCTTAATGAATTACCGACCGATGTCAACTATTAAACAAGGAAAAGATTAATTCATTTATTTAGATTTTTGCACCATTCTGAGTTTTATGAATCAAATTGTTGTTAATATGAAAAAAGTATACTTCGAATTTTCATCCTATCGAGGCACACTGCAAATGCGTCGAAATGTACATGTATATTGCTAGCCTAGCATTTTTTACCTAATTGAAATGAAATCATAATATATGATATTGAGCGTCCGGTATTTTCATCCGATGGAGTTAACAAACCTATGTCATTGACGGGATCAAATTACAACATCAAGCAAAACAATATCTCTTACTGAACGCCTCATGCTGTGTATCCAAACTTTGCTGCGAGATTGTATATACTTTTACCTACAATTTAATGAAAGAATAATCGTCCTGATCACCAGACAATTGCTTCAACAGCTGCTATTTTCTTTTTCCTTTACTATGAAAACTTAATACTAGAATTTCATGGCTAGAAATAAAATGACAGGCTAATGTTGATACTGTTGTTGACTTATAAAGTAAAAAGAATTTTCATTTATATTAGACCAGCAGAAAGTAAAAATTGGTAAAATACATGGAATAACAGGAAAACTGATCGAGTAGGTCTCTATCACTACTGAGATTTGATTAATAGTGAGTGGCTACTCTACTTTATATACTTACTCTATGCAATTAGGTTCTTATCAAACATTATTCACACTAATCATATTATTACAATTTAGCATTAATTTTATTAGATTTATTGACCAACATTTATGTCAAGCAATCAATTATGATTGCCGGCACGAACAGACAGCGTTGATCTTGCAGTATATCTCAACGTTTAAGTGCAAAACATAAAATGTAGTTTATGTCATCCCATCTTCCCCTTCAAAATTCAAGTTAAAGCTCAAAATTTCAAAAATTGACTGCTAACTTGATTGCTAGGTTAAAAGAGATCGAAAATGAATAGTTACTTCCCTGATTTCAGTTTCAGCGTTCTCAATGACACCTATCAACATATCAACAGCTACCTACAACTATTAATTTATGACCCATCAATAGATGTGCGGTTTGATAAATTTCTAAACCTTAATCGACCGTACAGAAAGCTTTCTTAACCGCAATCAATCGCAACCGTGGAATTCTTAACCGTAACCAAGCACAACGGTGGAATTTTAACCGTACCCAAGCGCAACCGTGGAATTCTTAACCCTAACCAAGCGCAACCGTGGAATTCTTAACCGTACCCAAGCGCAACCGTGAAATTCTTAACCGTAACCATGCGCAACCGTGGAATTCTTAACCGTAGCCAAGTGCAACCGTGGAATTCTTAACCGTAGCCAAGTGCAACTGTGGGATTCTTAACCGTAGCCAAGCGCAACCGTGGGATACTTAACCGTAGCCAAGTGCAACCGTTGGATTCTTAACCGTAGCCAAGTGCAACCGTTGGATTCTTAACCCTAACCAAGCGCAACTGTGGGATTCTTAACCGTAGCCAAGTGCAACCGTTGGATTCTTAACCGTAGCCAAGTGAAAACCGTTGGATTCTTAACCGTAGCCAAGTGCAACCGTTGAATTCTTAACCGTAGCCAATCGTTAAATTCAATTCTTTAACCGTGCAATCGTTGGATTTTTGACCGTAACCAACTGTTAACCGCAGAAGATCTTTTGAACGCATAGGCTCATTGAATCAATATCATATATCAGTTACCGACTAGTCATCGCATTAGATTACAACTTGCATAACAGTCTTACACATGACAACTTTAAGACAGCATTCAATTGTCACTCATTTAAAATTTCAAAAATAAAACAAAAAAGAGCAAAATACATTACTCCAATTAAAAATGTAACCGTGATTAACCGCAATCGCTGCCCACGTTAACCTCAAGTGGTACTTCTAACCGTAGCCGGCCAGTAACCGCGGTTAACCGCAACCACGGTTATGACATCACATCACTACCAGCATCCACAATCAAGAAGTCAGGAGGTCATCAAGAATCGGATTTTAAAAAAAGTTAACTGCTAACTAGTTTGCAAACTAGACGGCGTTTGTTTTTCGCTACAATTGAACGGATGAAACTGAGTAAAACGTGAATAATTTCAATACTTTATTGACCAACACGATGTCGTGTGATAACAACGGTGAAATAATTTCAAGTCATTTTTCCTCAAAACTGAGCACATTAGTTTAAAGCATCTATTCAATGTCTTTCATTTTCTTATTGTAAGCTTCATTGCATCGACTTGTTTTGCCATGTGCATTTCATTGTATGCATAGAGTAGGGATATACATAGGTAGAGTGTCGACTCAAAAAGTATCTGTATACAGTGAAAATTTCTATATGAAAAGATTCAGTTTTTTACGGAGATTACGTTCCTGCGGTCCAAAAAGTTATTTGAGCAGTTTTGAAAAACTCAAAATTTTGTCAATTTGCATACTACCGAGATGGCTGTCCTATATAAGTAGTATGAAACAAGTTGGTATCAAAAGAAATGAATATTTGCTAATAAGCATCCCAACTAAGCGAAAAATTAAGCTGATTATCAAGGGAATTTTGTGATCCGTATTATAATGGAAGTCTTCATGAAAAAGTCGCGATATTATTCGTGCTTTCTTGGCTGAAATTTCAAATTTATGATTCAATTTTCACCGGCATAATTCTATGATTCACTAAATTCCTGTTTCACTTCTTGAATCTGAATAGTGATGTGGACCCATTTCATTTTTGAAAGCTAATTGAAATCATTGTCTTTGATCATGTTATTTTGCTCTACCAGTGGCAGGTTGCTTATGATGATCACGCTTAAGAAGATTCTCTTGAGATTCAGCATGAAAGTAGTAGCAGGTCATAGAGTTGCTAATTTAGCAAACATTAAATCTCCAAGGCTGTCATGACACTGATAATCTGTAAAATAATATCATTTCCTTCTGCATTACAATCGTGATCATTCAGTTCCGTGGCAATTTCTTCAAAACTGGATAAATGCGCATATCTCACATTTGGTAACAATATCCAACTGTATCCCCCACGAGTTCATTTAATAAAATCGAAAGTGTACACACATTAGGGATTTGATAAACGCGCAGTTAACACTCTATCTAATATACTTATTCTATGATTGTATGTGAGCAAGAATTGAATTTTGATCAATAATCATTATAATGAAGCTGCACGCATGTATATTTGAATTCATAGGTGAGAGCTTATTTTACGGCAATTGTTGATAGATGAGAAGTTAGATTATACTTTATTCTCTTGGATCTGTTGTTCAACGTTAATTGAGTATCTTTGTGCAGTTGATGAAAAAATGAAGATAATGTGACTTTCCTGCTTTCTCTTTATTAAGTCAGACCAACCGCGGCTACCATATGAAGACCACCAATTTGTATTTTGAAATTTCGCTGTCCAACAAAAGATAGCAATAAGCTTATTTCCTTTGAATTTATTTGTCTCATTTCATTTAGTCAGTTTTCCACGTTCAGTCTGCGATGATCAGCTTTGCAATCCAATGTTCTCCCGATTTCAAGAAACTTCAACTTTCCTCAATCGGCCGTCTTGCGCAGAAATGAATTTTAGCTATCAGTCCTGGTGCTGTATACTCGTATCTAGGAGTCAATGCTTAAACACATACATCAGTTGTAATTCGACGCCGTTTCAACAGACAGAAAATAGACGATTGCTTGATATAAAAAAGCGTGAAATGACTGTTCCCGAAAGCAAAAGGAAAATGGGAGACATCCGCAAAGGTTCCCTTTTTATCGACGATATGATTAAGTGGAGAGCATGCAGACAAATTTTCGAAAAAAGATTTTGTGAGTTTAGTTGAGTCCAGAAGCCATCGAGGAAATTCTTTTGCTAATGCTGGTCCAGGAAAAGACCATCCAAATTTACTTATCGGACAGACAGAGGTGTTTGTTCCATATCATTTATTGCGGTTATGAATGTCCGGTCAATGAAATATAAATTCGATGAAATTCTCATTTATATTAACGGAATTTCATCCAACATTATGTGTATTGTTGAAACGTAGCAGAAATTCTGTTCTGTATAGGGTGGACAGGCCCAACGTGGAACTAAGCGGAGGTTTATGTTGTTACATAAGAAGCTAATTGGTTCCCGAAAAGCTTTTGGCACTAGTATTAATAAATGATCAAAAGTATTTGTTATAAAAATATCTTTTCCTCATAAATGCGTCGTTGCCATTTTGCAATTCCCGTTTGGTAGATCACTAAATAAATTAGGCTCGAAAACGCTCATTATTATATTTCATATGCATTAGAAAGTGTGCGATGTATCTTGCTAGGTTATTCTCTGCATATTGTTGGCGATATCAGTGAATTCGAGTGTTTTAGAAAGCTACTTTTCACGAATTATGTTATTCAGTCGACAAGAGATGAAACAATTTGGACTTAATCCAAATTTAGGACAAATGTGAGAATGTAGTAGCATTCCACGATGACCCCTGTATCTTAGCTCCACTTGATTCAAGTGACCAGGATGTTTCAACCAAAGTAAGCATATAAGAGAAGTATGCAATCAAAGCATGATTTGTGGGGACATCTATAATATTACTTTTTCGCCAGCTGTAAGTAGTTTTATTTGATATCTCAATCGATAACAGAAGAGTATTGAAATATTAAATGGAAGAGGCTGAATAGCTATGTCAAAACTATGAATCAGTGAAAAATTACATAGTTATCCGTAGACGCTTGGAAGACAAAAATATAGATGAAGATCCATTTCTATGGTTAGAAAGTCAGAGCTGATTTGGCATAGAAATTAATTGATTGTCATATTTAACCCACTTAAGGCCGCCAATATAAATATCGGCAATTTTTTTATAAAAACGGTGGTAAGTATTTCAGAATGTTATAATTAAGAATAATACATGATGACCAGTGCATTACAAAAACCATTTCTTAGAATTCAAAGCCGTAACGATTACGTTGCGATGGCGTTATATGATGTCAAAATATACAAAGCATGTTTTTTTCAAATGTAACTTATGAATTGACAACTCTGACACCGAAACAATGCAATTTTTGATGGAAATTGGACTTAAGTCATAGATTTCCATGAATCAAATATGGCACAAGTACTATATCCTCGCAAAGACATGAAAATTGGCAAAATTCGAAATTTCGTCGAAAGAAACCTCGACGAAATTTGTGATGTTTTCTGTGGCATTTTGAGGTATTCGTTGGCTCAGTCAAACATCCTCCATGGATTCTGTTATCAAAGTATTGATTGATATGCACTGTGAACTCTGTGCATAGACTATAATGAGTAACTGGATACCATATTACATAAATTACGAGTTAATTACGAAGCAAGCTGCGAGTTAGCTCACAGCATTTAACAACACAGTCATGCTGCTAACAACTGATTATAAATTTAATAAATTTTATTTTATTTCAAATTCAAATTCATTTCTGATTCACAAATGAACAACATTGAATCATTGGATCCGGATCACACGTCGGTGAGATTGGTAATCAAATTAACTATTAACTCCATAAAAGGCAGGAGAAATGTGTGCTGCATCAATGATACGTCTCCACAATAATGAAATACGAACATGTATAAATTCACATGGATAGACATGACAAAGTGTCTGCTACGATGGGGCCCAAGTTTTACATCAATAGCGGCAGCAGGATATTCATCCACTGTAGTTAGTCAATATTAGTCAATCAACAAGTGTATTTTGATCCAAAGACAGTAGAGAGCTACTGCGTGAATCTGTCTCCAATCAACTGTATTGCGTGAACACAAGGTTACAAATGAAGCTAAAAATAGAATAATAACTGCAAAAGCATTCATTTTCAGAGTTGAACTTGACAGGGTTTCGTTGCCAGTTGTTGGTAAGTTTCTCTATTTTCTTTAATACACTGCGTGCTGAGTAAGCAGTACAGTCTTCATATATATCATTATATCTACAGTACTGTGGAATAGTTTAGAATTGAGGGAACTGCATGGAATATTCCGTCATAGGCAAGTTTATTAGAGAAATTTTGATGAATATTTATTTATCTCAGTTTATAAAAACTGATTTTCCGGACCATTTTGACAAGAACCGGCGCAGTGAACTATTAAATCGTAAGTCCTACTACATAGTTCGTTATTATATGTCCTTAAAATGAATATTCGTCCCTTCACGCAGCCGTTGCACACACTTCTTAACGTAGCTTGTCCTTTGATGATTTGATGACTCATGGCAATGTATAATTTTCCATGGCAAATGGCTATGATTATACTTCCTTTACTTTTGTAATTAATTTCGTAAATCTGTGGATCAAACTTTCATTATGATTTCAAACTCCGACAGAAAAATCCGACTGATTTTGATTGGCACTTTCCTATCCCGAGGATATCTAAAAGTTCATTTTTGGGAAATAATGTCACTTATTATTTAACTGCAACATGCTGCGAGGGCCCAGACACTTTAGGAAGTGGATGATCTTTTCTTGATAAAAGGAAATGAGCCAATTGTGATTAGGCTTTCTTTTCTGTCGATTTAATGACCAACGACTATTATATGCTTTCATAACTTTATTCTATTATCTAATTATAGGATTAACCGCTTTTCACAAATATCATAGGTCTATCATTTCAATCTACTCTTATAGGAAAAATGCATGCGACAAGCTATCTCCCTAAAGAAGTCAAACCCGAAAAGTTCATCCGTTTATATTATCTATCGTTCCGACAAGCTGTAAGACGTTTAAAACCCTTTTTGTTCGAATGCCATTTTAGAATGTGCACGAAGTAGACCTATTCTTTTCCATCTTCAATCTGAAAATTGTTGACTCTTCTGAACATTATTATCAACGATTGAAGCGCAGTTATCTACGACTGGTTGTAAGTAGATATTATAAAGAAAAACTCTATTATCATTCGCTGTACCACCAATTCGGACGTCATTCCATTCATTTGCAGGCATTTGCACAGCCGCACATCATCTATTACGTTATCAAACTGATATGATCATAGTATGATGTCTCTAACATCCGTTATTTGTTATAATCAACAGCCAGTGATTCTTGCTGCAAGTGAAATTTCTAGTAGTAATCGTATAAATTGTGTAAAAATGAAAATCATCATGGACATACATGGCTAACACTTTGATTCTGGTAATACACAAAAAGAAGATTATAAGAATTTAACTTCCGAAACGAAAGGTACAATGTTAAAATTGCCTTTGCGCGTTTAGCCCAGTATTTATCACAGATGTAACACAGGGAAAATGTTAATTAAAAGTGCGACACAAAGTGCGATACATTGACTTCTGAGCCGTTTCGGAACATACTGTAAGGCTATTTAATTTCGCGGGTTTTATATTTCGCGGTTTTGTCGATTTGCCTATTTCGCGCGGTATTAAATTTCGCGGTTAATTGGTTACAGCTCACTGAATCATTCAGAGCGCCAGATCCGCCATTTGTAGGCCATGCAAACGTATTATCTCAACGGGAGAAAATGCAAGATTTGCAGATAAATGCGTCTGGCTTTTGAACTACTGACCCGATTTACTTGATATTTGAAATACTGATGATTCAGGGCGTGAGCATCATTTAATCTATTCATGTCATCTAAACATTCTCAATACGAAAAAAGTTAGTCAGCGTGCGAAAATTAGTTAGACGACAAAAATCAAGGAATTTTGTCAATTTTTATCGTCTTACGAATTTTCGCACACTGACTAACTTTTTTGTATTGAGAATGTTTAGATGACATGAATGGATGAAATGATGCTCACGCAATTGTCACGGGATGGCGGAAGACCGGTCTCCTGGATGCATATGGAAAGTGCAAGGTAACGCGAGAATGATGATGAACTATACAGTACTTAATGTGATGAACTACTGAGCATTCTTGTAATTTCTAGCACAATAAAGAATTTGTTATATTTGAATTCTATTTTGATGATATCTACATGTACTGTATGACATAGTTTGCGTATTGCATTCCTATATTTATCCCAATACATACATCAAGTACATTTATCATTAAAATCTCGAAAGAATTTTTAACCTCATTTTTTCGCGGGGTATTTAATTTCGCGGTTGCCATCAAACCGCGAAATCCGAGAAATTTAATACACCGCGAAAATTAATAGCCTTACAGTAGTGATGCAGACAGTGATGCTCTTGATTAGCGACTGACAAAAATAGCTTTTTGCTTTGTGAAGTACGTTTATTCTTTTCATTTTTGTGACATTGGCATTTCCGAATGTTTCCACTTTCGATAATAGTTCTATATAATATCATGCGATGTGTCCTGTTATCAACTTGCTGCAGCTCGTTTGAGAGTGCCTTGTTCATGCCAACAAAAACTGGGGATGCCTATTCTAGCAATGACCGAATTGACTACGTGTAAACTGTCTTCTATACGATCATTGAAAAACAACAGAAAAACGTTTTTGATGACTTTTGTAGTGCATGTGTCACAGAACAATACACTACTCAGGTTGAGGATGATGTATTATGCTCTGCACAGAAAAAATAGTTGCAGACGCCTTAGCATGCAATGTTATTATTCAAATTTTTCATTTTCAGGTGCATATTGTTTAAATTTCAAGGTGATGAAATGGCATCTGCTTTGACAGGTAACCTTTTTCCATTTTATATGCAACAATATAGCTACAAAAGGAAAAAATGATTTTTTGACAGCATTTTTTGAATACATTCATGGTGGAACCACTTTAGTCCAGCAGCCAAAAATATTTTCTGCAGGGACCAAGGTGGAAAATGAGACGCTCGCAGAATGATACACAGCTGATGGCTAATACGAATCTACGCGTCTGCCAAGTACTACCCAGTTCCTGTTCTTTGTCAGACAGGATAAAAAAAGACATTGAAATCCAATGAGATAGGCTTTTCCTGATTAGGAGGTAACACTATGTCTACAGGCATAATTTTTGACATGGAATGTCTTTAAGTTATTTCTTATCCTGCCCTTGCACCTTTGTCTATGAAGTAAAATACTTTCAAATATAGCATGTCTCTTAATGTCGCTGAACACGACATTTTGGCTATTTTAGCGATATTCAGCCACATTCTTACTTCACTAGGTGACATGCCACGCTCAATTACGCGTAATTCACGCGTACACTACGAGAAATTACACATGACCCCAAACATCCGTGGCTATACGTGACATTGCTGCAACATCTGTCGGTAGTCCTGATATATAGACTTTGCGTCTCATGTGTCTGCATGTATCAGAGGCTAAACAATGTGATAGGACCTCAATTTCATGCTCAGGGAAGGCAGAACATGCTTAGCGGTTCATCCGTGGTTAAGCGGCAACGCATGCAACTGTAGACGACGCGCAAACTGTAAACGCTCGCCCACGCGTATTCATAAACATTTCCCATGTTTTAACAGCATCAGATCACGTGATTGCTGACTCTTAGTGCAGTGCGTATGTACGTGCGTAGAAGAATAGAATGTCTTTAACCACGGATGTTTGGGATGTTCCGTAATTACGAGTGAATTACGCGTGGCATGTCACCTAGAGTTGCATCACCCATTAGAAGCACCATAATAACACATAGGCCTACACATAATAAGAAATTACTTGAAAATTACGGCTGTAGACTTTGTACTTTTCTCATATTTATACTTTCAGAGAAAATCTCACTTTCACTGACAGCGTCAGTCTTCCTCCTATTGGATTTACATTTCTCCCTTGATCCTATCTGACAAGAAGAGGAACCAGCTAGAACTCGGCATTCGCGTACATTCATATTAGGCATAGGGTGTACATCATTCTCATTTTCGGCCTCGATCCCTGCAGAAACTCGTTTTGGCTGCTGCACTACCTGTTTCTATTCTCTTACCTTCATCGAATCAAAAGATGTCATGTAATAAAGTTTTTCATTTTCATTGCCTTTGATGTTATGATGACTTGTCCAAGCATGAATATTCGAGATGTGGGCAAGCTTTACAAGTGACTTCATTAGTACTGTTATCCTTGAATGGCAGTGTCCCTGTTAGGTTAGCTATTCAAGGATGAATCCTTCAAGATAGTCAAGTTGGAAGATACTACTTCAAGACGACAATCACTGGGATTCGCGACGATAGACACTGTGTTCAATTCTATCGTAGCAATCCTTGAAAATAACGAGTCTGTCTAAATTGTTTAGAATAGATTAAATACTTACTTTAACAAAAGTTTCTTCAACAGGTATTTTTTTACTTCCAATGATTTCATTTCTTATTCTCTCTTTGTAAAGCTGTGTCGCTGCACATTGATGTAGATGGCCAGGAATCCTCTATCATAGTGAATCTTCCGGCGGATCCGACCGTGGGTGAAGTTCGTGAAGCCATCGTTCGCAAGATGGAAGAGCCGATGGATAAGATGATTCTGAGAAGAAACATTGGTCGATGCGGGAATGATCCTGTCTATGAAGTTGGTTACTTTCACTTTGCTGACACCGAAGGCAATATTCATAGCTTCCTAAAAGTGGAAGACAAGAAATTGGTTATTTTAAAAGACGACGGAGATCCCTTCCCAATCGCAGATGGATGTGAAAACTTTATTTTCGTCTCGTCAGGTAAGTTTTTCATCAATCACTATACCCAGCTATTCCTGGGAGATCTCTTGCATGTCAAAGGTGCATTCTAAGTGTATAATCTCCGGTAAATATGAAAAATCTGCTAATATTTCTACGGCCGCAATATCTCTTTTCATTGAAATTATTGACAAATGTGCGCTGACATCTAAATCGCTTGGTCATCGTGCAGCTCACATTTGAGGTGTTCGGAACACAAGACCAACAACAATGTGCCAATATTAATTACCAGCACTGCTGAGATGCAAAATTAAGTAAGGTGACAAGTTCAACATAGCTCTTAATGTCTGGATAGCTTGGCAACGATCATGAAAACGCGCTCTAGAAATCCCTCATTTTTCATTTCGGTTGTTTGTCATTTTAATCGCATTGATGAATCACGAGCGACTTAGTAAATATGGTGTATACAAAATCTAAGGCATACATGTCTTTTAAAGGAAGTGCTTCTCTGTTTAAAAAATGTTTTACTTTATTAATATCTTCTTTTCATGTTTTCTCAAATAATGCATCACTAACTCAGTCCCTGTCGCATTTTTCCAATGGAAAAACACGAATCAACACTTTCAGCCTGCAATGTCGTTAGTGACTTTTACTTTTAGCATATTTTTGAACTTCCTACTGAAAGTCGTTGTATTTAACGCACTTGAAGGTCAAATTTATGGCCAATTTTGGAATGTACTTCCTTCGAAAGTCACTTTATGTGAAAAATTTCAACTAAATGTCTTGATTTTTGTAAGTGCAGCATGAATCATATCAAGATAATCTATTGCACCGCAGCCATTAATTGAAATCCGATCTTGTTGGCATACTACTTATCAGGGATGCGGAGGATTGATAGGACTCCGACTCCGGGTGGCCAGTATATGTAGCGTAGTTTTTTAAAATAACTGGCAACCTGTACGCCTCAACTATTACACTGTAAACCGTTGACTGACAATTGACAGACATTTATCCTACAAAATCTATTTTGTCGGTCATTGTTAGTTCTTGTAGGATGATTGCCACTGAACACCTACAAAATCTGACAAAAAGCGACAAAATGGATAGCAATGAATTATAGCTTAAATTTTATCAAAAATGTAGGTAATTAATCAAATTATGTCAAAATAAATCATGGTTTTGCCACACAATAATACAGATTGCCCAAAAGTCAAGCAATCACTAATCGAAAAAATCAATCAATATTCAACAGTATTTGTTTAGTTAATTTGCATACAAAGCATCTGTTTCGATGTCGGTGGAGAACCTACAAATTCGTCGGATATCGCAGGATATTGGAGGTGACAATCGTCGGTTAATTTTGTCAGTAATTTTGTAGGATAATTGTCGGTCTACGGTTTACAGTGTACAGGCCTTGCATGCAGCAGTGGCTCTGTACTTTTGTTTGACGGGGAAAGTTGACATCAAAACAGTGACGGCTATGCACGAGGATAAATAATTTGTTTGTGTTATACTTCGGGTCTAGTTATAGGCCAGAGACTCCGACTCCGACTCCAGCAAAAATGATGGGACTCCGGGACTCCGACTTCGACTCCGCATTCCGGCTACTTATTAAAAAAATTGTCAGTTTTGTCCATTTTCCTGGTCATTTAAATCACCCCTAATCATTGTACTCGTTCCTCTTCCTTATAATCACATCTGAAGTTACTTAGAACTATTGGATGACACTCAACAGATGAAATGGAATGACAAGTTTTGAAGGAAAGTCATCCACATTTCATGTACCCTACGTATCTTCCAGGCCGGGGTCAGAAAATCGATCAGTTTGATTGTCTCTTGATCGTCTCTTGCTACGTTTTATTGTAGAGATGCATTTTGATTCTTACTCCCTTTTATTGTCTCTTCTTCCCCAGGTTTGAGGGTTTGACACTGAGGTTGTTTCGGTTGTCGTTGGAATGGATGCGTCTTCTCCAATCTGGTCGGTCTTGTGTCAATTGAGGGTCCAGATGTAGGAACTCAAGATCTCTCTTCACGTTGTGCAGCATCTCTTTATCTAGCCACCTCTGATGTTCGCTCCTGCCACTATGTAACTTAGTACTCTCTTGGGCGACCTCCATTCCGGCATCTGTTGCAGGTGACCAAACGATCTCTAGCGATTTTGGTGTAAGACTGATTCTGATTCTAGGTCATAGATGAAGCATGCCTCTCAGTTCAACCATAGAGCGGAGTTCACAAAGCTTGATGGAACCACAGAATTAGAATGTTTAATCGTATCCCTTTGCTAGAAATGCAAACTGATTCAAACAGATGGCACATGCAGGAACTTAATAAGTGGGCAAAAAGAAATTTTTAATAGCTTGCAAAGATAGGAAAAATAGTCGTGCGTCGCTTGCGGATTGCTCTGAATTCCTTCAAAATGATCCGATCGCCACGACTCCTTCAGATTCGAAGAATTCAGATCATTGCGCAAAAGTTTTCTCCATAATGTTGTGCCCTCCGATCATTATTAAAAAAGTTAGCAGGCGCATGAAAAAACGTTCACAAACTTCTCTGTAGAACTTGACATCGTCTGTGTTTCTTTGCTGTGTGATCCGGTTGATAACAGTCACTGAAACTTTGCACTATTTGGCGTGTTTAATGTTGAACTGGCTGCTCATTGTTCGATTGCTATGGTATTATGTCAGGAGATTGTGCCATTTCAATAACGTTACATGTTCCAATTAATAAACATAAACCTAAAATAAATAGTAGAGCTGAACTTGACAGTTACCGTGATTTCCTTTTTTACTATTAATAACTTCTCATTTTTTCACTACCTCATCTAACATAGAATTCGTCAATCGTGTCAGGTCAGTTTTTGCTACTGGTAAAGATATGTAATCCAGTACAACCTGCTTATATCTTTCTTTCTTTCTTTCTCTTCAGCCATTCAGGCCACTGCTGGACGATAGCCTCCCCAATCTACGCCATCTGATTCGGTCTTGAGATAGGCGCATCCAGGTCACTTCCTTGGTAATCGCTTCGATATCATCCCTCCATCTTCGCCTCTGATGTCCAAGCTTTCTCTTGCCATGTCTTGGGGTCCATTCTGTGCATTTCTTAGCCCATCGGTTGTTTGACATTCTGGCTAGGTGTCCAGCCCACGACCACTTCAAGGAATGTATCTTTCTTGTAATGTCACAGACTGCTGTTTTTGCCCGTATGTTTTCGTTTCTCCATCTGTCTCTTCTCGTGATACCAAGTGAAGATCTTTCCACATTTCTTTGAGCTACGGCTAAGATATCAATCTGTTTCTTCGTGAAGGACCAGGTCTCCGCACCATACGTCATGGCATGCAATATGATTCCATCCATAATTTTTCTTTTTAAGCAAAGAGGGATTTTCCTGTTTCGCAAAAACTGGTTGTATTGTCCGAACTTTTTCCAACCTCTGTCGCTCGCCTTCGCTGTGCTTCTGCATGAGTACTGTCAGTTGTGATGAGTTGGCCTAAGTATACATATTATTCAACTTCTTCCAATTCTTGATCATCCAGCTTTAGCTTTCTATCAGGTTCTGATGTCTGGACTGTTGAATTTCTCATGATCTTAGTTTTCTTCAAATTCATTTTCGTACCATCTTTTCTCCCTTCTGTATGAAGCGAGTCTAGCATCGTTTTCATGTCATTCATTGACTCAGCAAATAGAACGATATCATCAGCAAATCTCAGGTTACTTAGCAGTTCACCATTCATGTTGAGACCATACTTGTCCATCTCGATTCTGCTGAAAATTTCCTCCAGGCTTGCTGTGAAAAGATTTGGAGATAGGGTATCGCCTTGTCTACACATCGCTTGCTCATATCTACAGTACATCCTATAATATCATATCATTGTAAATATCATTTTCAAATTCCTTCTATTTCAAACCCTGAAGAACCCTTTGTCTTCTGTACCTGAACATGATTACTGGATGGTGATCGAAAAAGTTTGTGCATCATAACTTAACATCTCAAAAATATCATATCATGACTAGCTAGGGCATCATCCAAGTGCAACAATAATTATTTCTTCCTTGTCCCGACAATGGTGTCTCTGACCAAAAATAGGTTTAAAAGTAGAACTAAAACAATATGAATGCATGCGGAAATATCCACGCTTGTTTTTCGTATGTGTAGCGATACGATAGTTAATGACCAACTTTATCATTACCAATTTTTTAGCTACCAATTGTATCATTACTCTTACACCTAGTTCATTTGATTATAAATCCTTTTTGTTAATCTGCAGAGATTCCTCATTCACACAGGTATTCCCTTTACTGTCGACATAGAAGGCACAGAACACCCAGTGTTCCTGAATCTTCCGACGTCTCCGACAGTCTGGGATGTACGCGAAGCCATCGCGAAGGTCATGGGCAGACGGATGGAGGACACAATACTGTGGAGGAGAATTGGATGGGATGGCAGCGATTTGAAGTTTTACGTCGGTTACAATAACTATGCGGACGTTGAAGGATATATCTATGAATTACATACGCTGGACGACAAGAAACTGATCTCGCTACCAGTGGACCCAGATCCGTTCCCAATCGCTGGAGGAAATGAAAACTATGTCTTGATATCAACATCTGGAGGTTTGTTTGAACTCTGCTTGAGGATTTGTTCATGTCAGCTGTACATTAGTCCCCATCGTCGATTCACTAGATGACATGCCACGCGTAATTACGGAGCACCCCAAACATCCGTGGTTAAAGACATTCTATTCCTCTACGCACTGCACTAAGAGTCAGAAATCACTTGATCTGATGCTGTTAAAACATGGGAAATGTTTATGAATACGCGCGGGCGAGCGTTTATAGTTTGCGCGTCGTCTACAGTTGTATTCGTTGCCGCTTAACCACGGATGAACCGCTCATGTTCTGTCATCCATGAGTATGAAATTGAGCATCACATTGTTTAGCCTCTGATACATGCAGACACATGAGACGCAAAGTCTGTATAACAGGACTACCGACAGATGTTGCAGCAATGTCCCGCTTAGCCACGGATGTTTAGGGTCATGTGTAATTACGCGTAGTTTACGTGTGAATTACGTGTAATTGAGCGTGGCATGTCACCTAGTGTTGTTTCCTTTTGCGTATTCATGTTCCGACATTTCAGCTGATAGATCAGCAATTCAGCGGCGCGGAAATGGAACATATATGAAAATAATTAGTTAAGTCACCAAATTCGTTTTGAGGAAATTAAAATAAGTAAGTAGTTGATAGCCTGATACCGGAGGTAGTTCTTCATCGCCGATCAAGAAAAGAAATCAATGTAGGCACTCCCTTTAATTACGGCTGTTTCAAAGTAAAATAAAAGAAATTAAAATAGTTTACAAAACAGCAAACGTTTCGTGACCCAGTCACAGCGTCAGTGCTAGAAGAAGACCAGCAGTACTGTGTGATTTCCTTAAATAGCAGCCTTTGACAAATCCCGACACCGCATAGCGGAGTATCGCTCAGGCGACCATCTCGTGTTTGCGATTGAGCTCCGGTCTGTTCTCGCGGATGAAGCGGGCCTCAGCTAATCTGTTTTCTAAAGGTGATTTATGTTTCGCTAAAAAGTGCACACTAAAGTCAGAAATGGTCAACCTATCGCTATGTTCATTTTTAGAGTGCTCCGCAAGAGCGCTGGTTTTATTCCTAAGGGCTAGGCTACGCTTGTGTTCTTCGTAACGAATTCTAAACGGCCTATTGGTCTGACCAATGTATGATTTGCTGCGATAATTACACTTAAATTCATACACTACAAACCGGACATCGCACGGATAATTACAGTCGATCGTATCACACAGTTCACAGTTACTATGTTTATAATTAGTTTTACGAGAAAAGTATTGACTAGTAGTTTTATTGGGTTTACTTATCAACGTTACGGGCAACTTATATTTATTAATCAAACGATTCAATTTTCTATTACAGCTATCATTAATAAAATTAATAGAGAATTTTACATTATTTTCGTTATATCTATTGTTTCTAGACTTACATTTAATTCTTGGCTTAAGGTCACGATTACTGTAATTATTTTTATGATTACATAATTTTTTATATATTATATTTTTATATATTATATATATATTTTTATGATTACGTAAAATTATTTTATGATACTGTAATGAGGAGAAAACCACCTTTCTTCGACATTCAAAGAAGTGGATCCACTTGACCGGCTTTCCTTATCCTGTACCTTGTGTGTCTTACCCTTTTGAGCACCAGCCTTGCTTTCCGTTTACGTATTCTGATGAATTCTGGTACCATAAGTTGGAGTCTCGCTCGGGTGACCAGCTCGTGGGTGCGGTCGTTCCATCTGATGCCGATGTTTTCACAGTCGACTGTGATCAACCTCCTGTAGTCCTTGATACCACTGTCGATAGTGGCCAGTCCTCGAACGTTCCCCGTATCACAATCGATTGTGATATTCCTGTACCTGATAGCGCCCGTAATATACTTGAGAAAGGCCCTAAATTCAGAATTCCTCCACGTTTGAACGAGCAGTTTGTAGATCAGATTAAACTAGATATGGACGTACTTACCAATAAGTTACGTTGGAATACGCTTCAGATAGATTCCCGTGAGGACTCAAATAACGTTAGGGTGCCGTTTTGCAGGAATAGAGTCCCGCTTCCACCAAATATGAGTCATGAAGATGAGCTTAATCTTAACCTTTTTAAGTATGAAGCCTTAGAAATTATAAAAGAAATTGAATTTACTAAGAAAAGTAGTAACTATAAGACCATTAATAAAAATTTGAACTGTACTAAACAGTACTTAAACGAAAATAATCTTATTGCAGTTTCCTCAGATAAAACTAACCGCTTTGTCGTCACTTCTGAAGACAAGCACATAGACAAAGCCCGCAATCTGTTGCTCTATACTAGTAATTACCGTATGATCAATCAGAGCAAAAGCAAACAGATTGAAGCGCAAGCTAAGTAAACTGATAGATAGCTTTTGTAAAAATAGTTACAGTAAATACCAAATTGAACGTCTGAAATCTTGCGGCACGACGCCTGCCTCGTTTAAGACCTTTATTAAAGATAATAAGGAACCGGATAAAAACGGTTTTCCTTTAAGGCCTATAGCCTCTACTGTCAACAGCCCAACTCAAAAAGTTGACTGGTTAATTACGCAGATTTTGAATCAACTTTCAAAACTTGTCCCCTCTAGTCTGTCCAGTACAGAATCGCTCATCGATGTTTTCAAAAACTTCAAGTCTGTCAACTTGAACGATAAACAATTTATCTCGTTAGACGTCAAAAACTTATATCCTAGTATTCCCATAAGTTACGGTATCGAGTGTGTTGTTAAGTTTGCCGAAGATAACTGGGATAAAATCAATAGTTTTGGCCTATCCATCAATAATCTCAAGAAAGGTATTTCGTTTATAGCTTACAATTATGAAATTGAATTCGATAATGTTGCTTACTTACAAACTAAAGGTTGCGCTATGGGATCGCATTATGGGCCTCCCTTTGCTATTATAACTGTTCATTTTATTGAAACCGAAGCGTTAAAGAGGCTTAGAATTCTTGGGATAAAACCACCTATCTACTACCGTTACATAGATGACATAATCATGGGACCTTTTGAACATGATATGTCTATTTACAATAAAATCCTTAACTGTTTCAACTCAATTAATGATAATATACAGTTTACCATAGAAGTTCCTGAGAACAACGTTTTAAACTTCCTTGACATCTCTATATTCATTACCGACAACAAAATTTGTTACGCTTGGTATTCGAAACCAACCCATTCCGAAATCAGTTTACATAAGGACAGTTGGTTGCCGCAACACGTTAAAAACAACTATGTTTATATTTCCACGAGTCGTATTTCTAGTAGATGTTCCTCATCGCCCCTAAAACAGAAATCCATTTACAAATTTAAAAATAGATTAAGGAAAAATAATTACAGTAATCGTGACCTTAAGCCAAGAATTAAATGTAAGCCTAGAAACAATAGATATAACGAAAATAATGTAAAATTCTCTATTAATTTTATTAATGATAGCTGTAATAGAAAATTGAATCGTTTGATTAATAAATATAAGTTGCCCGTAACGTTGATAAGTAAACCCAATAAAACTACTAGTCAATACTTTTCTCGTAAAACTAATTATAAACATAGTAACTGTGAACTGTGTGATACGATCGACTGTAATTATCCGTGCGATGTCCGGTTTGTAGTGTATGAATTTAAGTGTAATTATCGCAGCAAATCATACATTGGTCAGACCAATAGGCCGTTTAGAATTCGTTACGAAGAACACAAGCGTAGCCTAGCCCTTAGGAATAAAACCAGCGCTCTTGCGGAGCACTCTAAAAATGAACATAGCGATAGGTTGACCATTTCTGACTTTAGTGTGCACTATTTAGCGAAACATAAATCACCTTTAGAAAACAGATTAGCTGAGGCCCGCTTCATCCGCGAGAACAGACCGGAGCTCAATCGCAAACACGAGATGGTCGCCTGAGCGATACTCCGCTATGCGGTGTCGGGATTTGTCAAAGGCTGCTATTTAAGGAAATCACACAGTACTGCTGGTCTTCTTCTAGCACTGACGCTGTGACTGGGTCACGAAACGTTTGCTGTTTTGTAAACTATTTTAATTTCTTTTATTTTACTTTGAAACAGCCGTAATTAAAGGGAGTGCCTACATTGATTTCTTTTCTTGATCGACGATAAAATAACTAAGTCCTAGCACAATGCCATTTGTCCACCCTTATTCAAGTGAAAGTGAAATTAAACTGAAAGCAAATTCTATAATTAAATGCTTATAAATTATTTGAAATGAGTGGTCATCGTAGCTTGTCATATTTATACATAGATGACCAAAACTTTTCATGTCAGGTTAAAAATTCATCTAATACTTGAGCGCTTTCGATGTGCACCGCGCTCCGTTATCAGAAGAATGACTGACTTGTATGCATTTGAACACGTCTCATGCCGGATGGACCAAAAAAACTTTTAAGATCTTAAAGAAATGTAAGAAAGACGATCTGCGAATCTATGAGATGCTATTTATTCAGAAACTCGATCCTAATCTGAATGGACAGAAGGATTCTGTGAAACCTCGGTTGCTTGATAATTAGTTTGCTTTTTCTTTTCCTAAGTCTATGTAATGTAGCACAATTTACTAGATGTCTTGTTTTTTACATATAAGTTAGCTATGCAAATGTAAGATTTACTTTAGTCCTTTTAGCCTAGTTTCCACTCTATGATTTTCAAATTTTGTAGTCAGTTCATGTATGTAATCCAGTCGTTAAATTTTATCTATGTACCCTTGAGAATGCTCAATAGACTATGAGCGAAACGTTGGGAAAATTTTCGTTTTTATTTCTTTCCAAAATTACGTCTCAAAAATGTTTTATCAATTCTTCCTTTTGGATTGCACTAACCATGAATTTTGTATGCACTTTGCAAGTATTTTTTCTATAATTATTTGATGGTTATTTTTGACAACGGCACCAAATACTGTCACTATAATATTTTGATATATCCTGCGACAGCTAACAGACACGTCGTTCGTACGAAACGAAGTCGTGTAAATATGGCAAAGTACAGTCGCCCGGCCGGCAGGCTAATTCAATTAGACCCATGTCGACCGCTCACGACATTCAGTCTAGAATTAATTGCCCAGCCAATCATTACAAAATTGAGAGCTTGTAAATGTAACAATGTGAGAGTATCTCCATGTATGCTATGTGATATAACTATTGCAAACTGTTCTTTAAACAGTTTTGAAAATGATTGCCGGCAAATTGTGCATGAAGTTCCCCACTTTATCTCAAATTAAGTTTCCAAAATCTATCCTATAAATTCTATCCTGTATGAATTTTGGAAGCATTGTGTAAATCAAGTTTGCACGTCGCAGACAAAACATTTCGTAACATCAACACAGTCAGTATTCGGCAAGTTTTAAATACATCGGACGCTGGCCGCCAAAAACCCGGCCGGGTACTTCTATTCTTTCCTCCCCCTACATTTTCAAGTTTTCCAAAAGAATTAAATTTCGCCAAAGTTAGTCACATTGGGTTTAGAATAGACTTAATCTGTCACTGAGTGACACCACAGCACGACTGAGAAGTCTTACTTGAACCTTGGGATGAAGGATAATACTCAATTAGAATACAAGGTACAGCTGTGATCATGAACTTCGTGGGATTGTTGTCTACAGACAAATGACGAGCAGTTGTCTAATTCTGAGGCTGTAGATGTTCTACAAGTCAGATAAGAGGAGTTCTACACACTCAACGTTATGCGACGTTAATGAGACTGCCCGTAGGAGCAAGAGAAGATCGTTGGCGATGCAACACTTCCAGGTGTCAACAACAGAAATGCCCCGAAATAGAATGTGTGAAGGAATAGAAGTACCGCGGCCGGTTCCAACCCTGGCGAGTTCGTGTCCACCGCAGGCCTCGGTACGATTGCTGGGTTAGGCGATTGCATGAAGGGTATGAAGGGGATGAAGGGTGCAGGTGCATTTTATTGACAGTATAGTTGTCGCTCTTATTAGATATTCTCTATCATACCACAGGCCTTTGTTGTCAAACTTGATGTTGAGTTGATTTCATTCATCCACAGCCACTTTGGATGCGACCACTCAGCAAAGCTCAGGTGGAATCAGTTCGACAGGACCCATGTCTGCTGGAAGCAACGATTCTAGTACCTACTCCAGCGACTCATCATCAATATCAGATAAAATGCAAACTTCAGGTAAGACTGCTTGTCCAGAGGGCTACACTTCAACTTTGTTCGAACATTGTGTGGTAGCACAGATTTTGAAAATGGTGCCACAATTATTGGGTTAAACACAGAATTTCCTCAATTCTTGAAATTTGACATTCTACTTAATTTTGATTATAAAAGCCCCCAATTAAAATGAATTGTGATTCAGAAATGGTTGTATGTACTGCAAAGTCACTTTTGAGCATAAAACGTTGACTATTGACAGGAGCGATTTGGGCATGAAAAACAATCCGAAAATGCGAGCAGTATTAGCATGATTAAATGGACGATCTTCTCTCACGTAATAGGCCAAAACAAATCCAATATCTGTAGAAATGATAACATGTAAACATTAGTCAATTTTAGTATATTCAAATGTAATTTTGAAGAAGAATGACAACTTGAAGATGACTTAGGGACAGTCATAGTATACTACGTAGATGTGATATTACTACTGATATTTTATGAAAGTACTGTATATAATATTCGAATTTTGATGCATGTGCTTTTATGTCCATGATAGTCATATGATAAATAGACTTATAATTACAAAATAGCAAACTATTATTCAGAATCGATGAAAGCATGTTCATAGAAAGTTATCTTACAACCTGCTTGCAAATGTAGTGAAACAGCCTACTGACTTTCCAACAAGTGCTTTTCAGAATAAGACGTTTCCGGTAAAACTTAGTACAAGAAGTTTGAATTTATATACATCCACATGAAAAAATGAAGATAAAGTAGTTGTCCACTAATAAAACACAACTCAGGAAAAGCTAAGATCTAGACACCCGTCTTTTAACCCGTCCTTTAAAAATATTTGGGACCTGCGAATTTCGATTCGAAATTGCGATTCTAGAAAAATTTGAATCAGCCCGCGTCAGCTGACCAAATTTATTTCAGTCGTTTTATTTTGATTTATAGCTTCTTCTTGCTCGTTGCTGCTTGAAAGAGACATTGCAATATGTTTAAACTGCTGCATTCGCCATGAAGGTGATTGAGAGCTTCAGTTGCTGAACAAGAGTTAGTAGAATCTGCTGCAGTACGCGCTATATCATTAATAATTACTCGACATGCTGCTCAGATCAGGACTTTCTGACCGAGTCCGATATACTTCACAAAAACTGATTTGCGGTAGTACTAATTGTAAATGACCCATCAGCAGGCTTAGAAGCTTGTATGTTGATAAGGCTATGCGATATGCTCCTCAGACTGTGTTTCGTCATGAATCTTGAATAAGATTCTAGCTTGCGACCGTGCTGCTGTCATAGTTGATAGATACGAAATGTTCCTCTTATCCCGAGTCGTCTGTGCCTCTGAGATGAAATCAATCGGACGTCTGAAACATAGGTTACATGAGTTTAAGTACGAAATATGTCTTGTAGTCTCTAGTTGGGTTTTCCCAATGGATTTCCCTACTTCACTGATTTTCTGTTTCCAAGCTGGCAATTCCAAGATAGCAATACTCAGTTATTGCAGTGCTCAGAGTCCTCTATAATCCTTTGCTTGTATGAGCTTGAATGACACATTTACATAGAAGTCTACAAAGGTTGTTTGACAATTATTTTGAATTCGTCCCGAATATTGAATTGAATATTGAAATTGAATTCAGTTCCGTGAGTAGTGGTGAAGTGAGGGTAACGTCAGGAATTCCACAAGGCTCAATCCTCGGCCCTTACCTGTTTGCTATAACCACAGCAACTTTTTCGCCATCGACTGATAGTTGCAAGTTAATCAAATATGCTGATGACACGACATTGTGCTTCCCTGTATATTAATCTTCTGATAATATACATATTACAAATGAACACGAAAATCTGATGCAATGGTCGGAATCAATGGCGCTACCAATAAACCAAGGAAAATGCAAGTCAATGATCATTCGCAAGCGCAACTATGGCATCAATGTTCACTTACCTGACCTGCGTGTTCCTCAAATCGAGACTTTAAACTTACTCGGTATTACTTTTAACAGTAAATGTACTTGGTCAGACCATGTTTCAAAAATCGTTTCTTCCGCCTCAAGACGCATGTATGCTATTAGAGTGATAAAACCGTACATCAGTGTCAAGGATTTGAAATTATTGTACAAAACAACTGTTCGGTCAATTTTTGATTACTGTTGTCCCTTGTTTGTTGGTCTTTCTGCTGCAGATTGTACTAGACTTGAACGTATACAACGTCGCTTTCATCGATCAATTTGCGGCGAACATTGTGAAAATGACTGCTTCGTCGAGACTCATACAGTGCGGCGACAACGTCTTTCTTTGAATTTTTTCAGCAAGTTCTCACAAAAGACCATATTTTAAGTGATTTGCGGCCAACACAGTCATCATCCGGTCGCTTCTTAATACCTGAAGTACGCACTTTGCGTCGAAGCAACTCTTTTGTAATCTGTGCTTGTAAGCTTCATAATTCTTATTTTCATCGCTGAATCACATGGACTTAAGATGAACACGAGTTTGTAATGTTGAGGTATTTTTATCTATTTCGACAACTGAAAGTATTATGTCTCTTTTATTTTATTTACTTGACCTCTGAAGATAAATGATTGTAACTTCCGATTTTCATTCAAAAAGAATAAAACGCTTATCAATCAATAATTCATATAGTCATCGCGGACACCGATAACATGGGAAGTTGTAGGCATCAATTGTTTGTTGCCAAAATTCCATTATTGTTTTCTTATCTGGCAATTGCAGCAAACATTATAGAATCTACTGATTGTTCATGGTAATTGGTGCTTCCCCGGGCTCAGGATTTCGCATAGGAAAGATTGATGGAGGTTGCACTTCCCGTCCAACGTGAGGTACGAAAGACCTTCTCTATAAACATAGGTCATTTGAATAGTCAATGTTATCAAACTTCTCGTACCAACTGGTAATATAGCAAAGCACGGACAATGGACAGTTCAAATCATAATTATTCAGCAGGTTGCGTGTAATCATGACAAACAGGTTGTAGGTACAAAGCGTAGTACATTTTCATCATCTCAGAAAGAGAAACTTTAATTTGACAGCTTATTTCTTTATGAGTGTCGTGATGTCAGTGTATCTTTTGATAGCCATGTAAATTGCATGATTATTAGATCATTTGGTAGACCGATTTTCTTAATGCCTGGTAGCATAGCTGGCTAAGTCAATCGTATATGAAAATAAGCTTAAAAGGAATGTTTAAGTTTTCTATTATTCGATTCGCCAATCACGACCCGATTCGATTAGACACAACGATTCGCAGATCCCTCAATTATGCATTGCTTCTAGAATTTTTGACGTATAGACAATTTCTGCTCCTACCGAATTTTGATCATGACTTAGTTTTGAAGCGATTTCAAAGCAGAAAAAATAAAAAGAAGCAACATCATCTCGATTGGGAAAAATTAGTCATTCCATAAAAAATAATTGCATTTCCATGTCAATGCAATGTCGGTGTATTTCAAAATATTTGTTCTATGTTCTTACAGGCATTCCATTCAGACTGAAGTTGAATTTTCGTGAGGAGGAGTCATTCGTTTTTCTGAATTTGTCTGTGACTCCAACTGTAGGAGATGTTCGAGGAGCCATTGCTGAGAAATTAAAGATACCTGTTGAAAAAACGTTGCTGAGGAGATATGTTGGTCGTAACGACCACGTTCCCATTTATCAAGTCGACAAGAGACATTTTGTTGACACTTATGGCCGCTCGCATGACTCTGTAGTCTTAGACGAAAGGAAGATGGCCTTGTTATCAGATGATGGGGAGCTATTTCCAGTCGTCGCTAACAATGAACATTTCATCTTTGTTTCAACTGGTAAGTGAGAATTGGTCATTAATTCGACACTGCTTCGAATAAAGAAGCTCAATTTGAATGATATTTTAAAATTCTTGCAATTCTTGCAATGATATTTACAAATCTTGCACTCTATATATCATGTATATTATCATCTCATATATAAGATATGACATATCTTAGACATTAGATATGACATGCTATCTAGGACTTCGAACTAACAGCTGCACGTTTCTCATTTCGTGTCGCATCCTTGTGCATCAGAAGTTCATGATAGTGTCCAAAAATGCTATCCATCTTTAGATATCTGTCTTGAATCTTGTTTTCGAATTTTGCTACAAATATTTCTGAATTTCCGCAGGCATACCATTCAGGATTGTTTTGAAGAACATCGAGTCCTGTGTTGTCTTGGATCTGCCAACTTCTCCAACAGTGGGGGACGTACGCAGAGAGATCGCTACGAAGATGAAGAGGTCTGTGGCTGATACAATCCTCAGGAGGCAAATCGGGTACCGCGGAGATGATGCCGTCTTTCAAATTAGCGCAACTGCTTTCTCTGACCTCGAAGGGAATATATTCGAACTCAAAATGGTGACCAGACGCAAATTGATTCGTCTCATGAGTGACAAAGATCCCTTCATAATTGCAGGAGGAAATGAAAACTTGATTTTCGTCTCTTCACCACGGGGTAGGTTGAAGGACGATCACCTATGCAATTTGCTTTACGAAACATGAAAAATTAGGCTTATATGGATGTAATGATGTCTTCATCTTATTCTTGTCATTCTCCGCCTCCCAACCTTCAGTCACAGGTTCTTAAATTTTGAAACCTCATCAAAAGAGGCGTCAAGCTGCTGTGTAGACATCTTGTAGCACAAGCATGGTCGTTTGTGTGTTTAACTCACAGAGTCACAGTCCACAGATAACTGAAAAAAACTCTTTTAATACTACTTTTAACAGTTTGCAAGGAAAGCCATGCTAAACCCTTTTTGAGGATCGAGGTGGTGAGAAGTTTGCTGATAAATCATCACATAAATTCCTTAATTATCGTATTATGGTATCACTGTTAACCGTAGAACGACAATTATCCTACAAAATTACTGACAAAATTAACCGACGATTGTCACCTCCAATATCCTGCGATATCCGACGAATTTGTAGGTTCTCCACCGACATCGAAACAGATGCTTTGTATGCAAATTAACTAAACAAATACTGTTGAATATTGATTGATTTTTTCGATTAGTGATTGCTTGACTTTTGGGCAATCCGTATTATTGTGTGGCAAAACCATGATTTATTTTGACATAATTCAATTAATTACCGGCATTTTTGATAAAATTTAAGCTATAATTCATTGCTATTCATTTTTTCCTT
Organism: Prostheceraeus crozeri; assembly: GCA_907163375.1. Lineage (NCBI taxonomy): Eukaryota > Metazoa > Platyhelminthes > Polycladida > Euryleptidae > Prostheceraeus > Prostheceraeus crozeri. The sequence continues at coordinate 102,572 of CAJQUW010013754.1, read as the reverse complement.
TTTGTCAGATATTGTAGGTGTTCAGTGGCAATCATCCTACAAGAACAAACAATGACCGAAAAAATAGATTTTGTAGGATAATTGTCTGTCAATTGTCAGTCAACGGCTTACAGTGAGTTTGAATTTGACATTGAAAGTGATATCAACACTTTTTGATATGTGACTTACATGTTATTATTTTGATGCTCATATTTCCTCCTACTGCATGTACGACTTTATGTAGTATGCGCACTTCACGTACATTGCAACGTATGCACATGCCCATTAAAATATATATTGCACGCTCTAACCCGGCATTCAAGTGTACGTGTATCTTAAACTGTAAACTATATCCCGCTAAAAATAAGCGTTAAGCTTCATTGAGAATATCCATTAATATCAGATTAATTTGATGACGTTGCAACAAAGATATGCAACAAAGATATCCGTGAAATTAACATCTTAGGCATGGAAGTATTACTCATCGACGATATATCGTTGTAGGTGATGTTAAGAAGGTTATGTTAAATATCTAATGTTGAACGGTTTTAATTGAGTTAATGCTAAAATCTATGAAAGTAAATTAACATAGAAAATGTTAAATTTTTAATTACATTAGCTAGATATGATGCATGACGTCAATACGGAGGAGCGATCATAGGGCAGAAAATTCACGTTTCTTGAAAGACTACTTCAAACAAAACTTACATGTTCTCTTTCTCTTATTGACTTTAGTTACTTGCTTTTTGATTATATTTTTTCCTTTTAATCCAGTAATTGAAAAACCAATTAGATAAATCGGCAATCTCAAATGCAGTTTTAAAGCGTGAATTGCAACTAAATTGGCCAATTAAAGGCAGTCAACTGATTGCAATTATCTATCATCACCAGTTGAACAGAATAATATCTACTTTTGAATCTATTGCTTAAATATTTCAATTTAGCAAATTAGGGTGCTTATATATGACGCATACTAGGTATTCTATGAAGTCAGAGGGGCAGGAAAATGTGATATTCTTGCTCGCTGGATGCATGGAATGCCTCATCTTCTAAATCTATGGCAAATGTCCGATTACCAATGTGATTACCGCAAATTTCTATGAAAATTTATCATACCCTCCTATAATGCATGATTTTGCAAGGCTTTCTATGTCCACAGGTTAATAAGTTCCACAAAGCAGGTAAATACTTTCCTGCTTGGAAATTATTAACCTGGTGCAGACTTCTATGGAAAAATTCATGCATTATAACAGATAATGCATAGATTTCTTCGGTCATTATTTGTCATAATAACCTCAAATCTGTGCATTATCTATTACCTATTAAGTTACCTATTATCTATTAAGTATAGACCATAATTGATTTCATGTCATTCCGCTTGTGCAGGTGATCCAACTCAATTATAACCGTTCACTAGTGCCGTGCATACTCTTGTCAATTTTCTCTAAAAAATAAGACAACTTGCTCCTTCAGTGTTCCTAGAAGGGATGCGTCGTGTATCGCATACTATTGAAATTGGCACACACTCTCAGACAATAAGATTTTGGACAGTAGCCAGTGAGTGGCGTGCGTGTTGTAATATCACTTCGGATACACAAAACACACATCGCTGTCTAGCTACCTTCAGTGAGGAATGCTGAGAAGAGGATGGTGAACCAATAGGGTGAACTAATTTTCGTGCGCCTGCTATTTTCTTTAATAATTATCGGATCTACCAACATTATGGAGAAAACTTGTGTGTATTAATCTGAATTCTTCGAATCTGAAGGAATTGTGGCAATCGGAGCACTTTGCTGGAACTCACATTAATCCGCAAGCCACGCACGACTTTTTCCTATCTCTGTGGTATCAGGAATTCCTTTTTTCCCACTGACTAAGCTCCAGCGTGTGCCATCGTTTTGAATTAGTCGTCACCTCTAGGAAACTAAAAGAGTAAAACACTTTGATTCTGTGGTTTAATCTATTAGAAGGTGACAAAGATGTAACTTTATGGGGTGCTCCGCCGAATAGTAAAACCAAAAGACGATGTAGTTTTCTAATGTCTTCCGTAAAGCCACAGAAATCCGACACACTATTATATTAAAGGATTAGATGTGTCAAGAATGTACGACTTCTGAATGTCTCAGCAATGTGATTCTTCAGTTCTAAAGATACTGACCTATCGAATATCGCCGAGATACGAGCAATCCAAGTGCATACTGTAGACATCATGAGTTAAGTGCATAAATCTATCAAAATGTGAATAATAATTGGAACAGTAATGTAATGTGATGAAAATGGTTTTTGAGATCTCTCAAAGGTTGTATGACGATAGTAAGTAATTTTCGTATTGAAATTCATCTCAAATATTGAGAAGCCATAACATTTATCCTTTTTTCACTCCTAATTGACCTATCCGACGCAAGAACGTTGGACAACGCTCACACAATGAATTCTAACACAGCTTTTATTTGACCTGATATCCCTAGAGCATAGAAATTGACAACAATAAAACCTCTAGAATGGAAATTAAGCTTCATGCAATGCACAATAACGGCACATAAATCGCACGCATTTTCACTTAGATGCACCTGCCAACGTCTGCATCATTGGGTTAGAATCAGTCACATGAGTAAATCGAAGCTTTTAATTGGTTCTTCATGCCCCAACTTAGTTCCCCGGGATGTGCCTAAAAATAGTCTAATTTTGCAGGTATAGTCTAACATTCTGGTTGATGGTTAACAAAATGTAATAATTAAATCGGATATTTGATCGGCAATTGATGTGTTTGAAAACCTCATGGACAATTCATGCTAAATTGAATACATGTAGTATTTTACACGGAGGCCTAAGTGGTCATTAATTGTATTCAGAACATATAGGCTATAAAAGATCGCAACTGTATTTTGAATTATTTGAAATTCTCCTTGAAATCAACTTTGCTCATGAAAGGTTATTTCTGTATTGAAACATGCATCAATCTATAAAACGAAAGAAACTTATCTATTTTATAATAATTGCCTCATCTGTCCACAGTCACTCCATTCATGATCGACTTGGATGGCGAGACATCATTCGTTGAATTGAATGTTGGAGATTCCCGAACGGTGAAAAACATTCGCAAAGGAATTGCAGAGAAACTTGGGAGATCGGTAGACAAGACGCTGTTGAGACGTCGGATTGGGAGATTTGCACCTAATCATCTTGTCTTCCAAATTAATAAAGATTTATTTTCTGATGCTCTTGGTTATATCCATCAAAAGGAGAGTGTGCAGGATCAGAGAGATCTTCTGCTGTTGGAGGATGCGGATCCGTTTCCGGTTGCAGGAGGAAACATTAACTTCTTATCTGTCTCTGAAGGTAAGTTGAAGCGCATTTCTCCTGCTACGGACTTATTTAGGATTGAAACACACAGACCATAGAGTAGGGATATATAGGTAGAGTGTCGACTCAAAAAAGTATCCGTATACAGTGAAAATTTTTATATGAAAAGATTCAGCTTTTTGCGGAGATTGCGTTCCCAAAGTCCACAAAATTATTTGAGCAGTTTCAAAAATGTCAAAATTTTTTCCAATTTAAATACTACCGAGTGACTCTCCTAAATAAGTAGTATAAAACAAGTTGGATATCAAAAGAAATGAGTATTTGCTAATAGTCATGCTAACTAAGCGGAAATTAAGCTGATTATCAAGGGAATTTCATGATCCGCATTATAATGGAAGTATTCATGAAAAAGTCGCGATATTATTCGTGCTTTCTTGGCTGAAATTTCAATTTTTTAATTCAATTTTCACAGGCTTGATTTTAAGATTCACTGAATTCATGTTTCATTTCTTGAATCTGTATAGTGATGTGGACCCATTTACATCTTTCAAAGTTAATTGAAATCATTGTCCTTGATTCTGTTATTTTGCTCTACCAGTGGCAGGTTGCTTATGATGATCACGCTTAAGAAGATTCTCTTGAGGTTCATCATGAAAGCAATAGCAGGTCATCGAGCTGCTAATTTAAAAAACATCACCTATCCAAGGTTGTCATGACACGGACGATCTGCAAAATAATATCATTTCCTTCTGTATTATTGTCATGATCAGTCAGTTCCGTGGCAATTTCTGCATAACTGCAAAAATTTGCATATCTCACATTTGGTGACAATACCAAATGCTTTCCGGTACAAAGTAAATTTAATTTCAGAATTTCATGGCTATTTGCAAAATAACTAGTTGATAATATTGCTGAATTATTTACCTTGAAAGTAACGAGAGGCTTCATGACGGTTGTACTCACAGAAAGTGAAAATATGCAAAATGCATGAGATATCACTAAGTCCGATACGAGTAGCCTGACCAAGTCTGGAATGCTGCAAGCTCGGTCTCCGGTCCAGTACCGGCGCCGGTTCGACCAGGAACTTTTTGGACCGGTTACCTTTCTGCAATTTAGTTATACATATAATTTTTGTGAAATTTCGCCATCTTTTGAAACAAACGTTACTCAATAGAATACACCCGATCAATATGGAGGTTGCTGTTATTCAAGGATTTAATTTACTCATCAAGTAGCCATTCAGGTGGTCGATGTAAAATTTTCGTATTAATAGAATGCAATTTGTCATTTTGCATTAAAGCATTAAAAGACATTGCTAACCCAGTGCAGCTATTGTCATCCAACTGCATTCCCTAACCTTTTCAATTTTCTCAACAGGTATTCCATTCATTTTTGATATGGATGGTGAGAAATCATCGGTTGTCTCGGACCTTCTGCCGTATCCGACAGTCAGAGATGTGACTGAAGCCGTTGCAAAGAAGATAGGAAGATCAGTGGATGATACGATTGTGAGGAGGCGAGTCGGTCTGCATAATAATGATCCCGTTTTTCAAATCAACGATAGTCAGTTCGCTGACTGCGCAGGCAATGTGTATTTTTATTCAACGGTGCAAGAGAGAAAAGTGATTCAGCTATCAGAGAAAGGAGATATTTTCCCAATCGTTGGATGCAATGATAATTACATCATCATCTCATCGCCTGGTTAGTTTGATGTTTTTTATTTTGCTGATATTATATAGATAACCGAATTATGTGCTAAGATGCAATACTGAACAATGTTTTACCGATCGTGCAAACCGATGCGGTAGACACGCAACAGCCAGGCGCACGATTTATCCAACATTTTAAATGTCATCTACCCATATACTTACTGTATCTCTTCTAATAAACGACACCCTTTAGTAAACGCCGTCCTCACAAGCGCCGCAGCTGAAAAGTCAACTTTTTAATAAACGCCGCGCACCTCTGATATCAAGAAGATTAGAAGAGAATGACTAGCACATACAGTATATTGAGCTAAAAGAACAAAGTATAGCACAGTAGTTATCAAACGTGACTGGAAGACATAATGATATTGTACGGTAGCTAGTGTAGTCTATGTTGTGATAAAATAAGTAATTTAATAAAAGCTCCAATCTCTTCATTTGATTTCTACATCGTCATCAACATATATATCATGCATTGCATGGGGACGATTCTTATTGTGAGAGATGGAGCAACATCTTTGCTAAAAATAACCTAGCCTGCAAGTTACATGCAATTGATGGTGGATCCTGTCTCTCTCTGGTGTTGCTATCCTGATGCTACCTTCGAGCACTGAGTCATCATACTCACGTTTAGTGTGACGATGCATTCACACAGCGTCGCTGCCAACACATCTTGGTGGCAATGAATAAATCGGTAATGCGGTAAGAAGCATGCTACATGAGTTTTCAGCTCTCGAACTCATTGATACTTTTTCGTGAAGGTCATATGCCTTTGATTATTGCTGTAAAATTGTTCAATTAAAAAGACTCTTGTGACTGGGAAACGCACATTTCAATAATTGCTCCTATTTATAAAGCTGCGCCCTCTAATAAACGCCGCACTCCGCGGCGTTTTACAGGAAATGCGGTTATCGTAGCTGGATCTACGTCAACAGTAGATTTGGCATTTGGCATCGTCAACCACAAGCAGCGGTTTTCCACTCGTCATTTAGTTCTACTTTGTTCGGTGCAGTCTCATATCACCAAACACAAGAAGAATCCGCCGCTATCGGTGTTTGACGGAATCTTGTTTATTCAGCAGAAAATGCGACGCGGGATATCAGCATTTCGGCGGTACTTTGGTTTTTCATCATTTGGTAGAAGAAACAGCTGTCAAAAACCCGATAAATTAGGGAAATTTTGTTTGGCGACCTGAAATTCCCAAAAATGCCAAAAATTTCCTAATTCCCAAGATGTTTCATTTTGGCGTTCAGAGATAGCTTCATTCATTATCGTAGTCAGTCTTCTTTTTTCGATAAGAATAATAGGAACAGTAAAAGTCGGTTGGGTAAGTCGACAGTCGACGCAGCAATCAATGGGAGAAGAGGCGCGAGGGAGTTCAAAGTCAATGATTTATTATGATCATGCGCTCATGTCTGGATTGTGTTGCATTCATGAACACCATTCATCATTCTACATGAAGCAATGTCCACTGGAAAACTGTGCATGTGTGTATCACAGTTTTCCTTTTTACTGATGTTCGGCAGACGGATCAGCGATCTGATTCAGGCAAACCTTGTATGAAGTTGTTGAGACGGCTAGTAGAAACACGGCGTTATGAATATGATGGTATAATCAACCGGTTTCAATTGTTTTACATACATGGTTGTACAAAGAACACAATCTTGCTCAGGAGATACAACATAGGTATCAGTAATTTTCCTTGTCAACGTACAGTTATATGATTCAGAAACGTTTTTGTTTTGGTTAATGCAATTGAGCTCATTTAAAAATGACGACTGTATACACTAGAGCCTATCATGAATCTACATTGAAATACATGCAAATTCAACTTATTTTTCTCGGCAACAACAAGAATTTTCAAAATAATTTGTGTAATTAGTGTAGAAAAGCCTGAATTGAATTTATCCTACATAGAATCGTCACGTACAAGCCTTTTTGTTAAAACCACATGGTCTATGGACCTAGATTTCAAATTTATCAAGTTATTTACTTCCTGATATAAGTGTAATATTGGGTTCTTGAATTTGGTTCCTTTGGCGGAATATTCAACAAGCCAATAATACTTCGGTTCAAAGACTTACTGAATCCTTTGATCGCGACTTCAAATTAAGATTTACGAGACCCAGAATGAGTGTTAATCAGAAAATACAAGTTTTTGCAGAAATGAAATAATATATTCAAAGTCTCAAACCACTGGAGTAATAATCATTAAAATCACGAACAACAGATCTTTATGACACATAAAAGATAGCGCATAGTACAAGTCAATTCGACAAAGAGAACAAGCACGTACCGAAGATAACTTTTGTGGAACGGCTGAAAGGCTCTCTCTGAGACTTGCACGAGTCAGACTCAATAGAAGATATGTGTCTTTGTGTGTCGGTAAACAGAGATTTGTATCTCACTTTATAGTCACTGGTCGTGAGAACACTACCCTGTTGCGCCTTGGTTTGTTGATAGTAGATCTCCCGATCGCCATAGCTTGCGTAATCCTTTTGCTTGCTTGCTTTCTTTGGTCACTGCAGCTGCTTTTTAGTCTTTCTCCCCACATTTGATAGCAATTGTCCAACATCATGTTTTGCAACTCACGTGGACGTCATCATGCACAACTATTGCCGCTGCTTATCTATTACCTATTGTCAAGTTTAATGTCTTGCTTAACTATTTTTGAAAATACTTACATGTACCTTACATGTATTCATGTTACATAAGTAACAATATTTGTGTCTAATTCAATTCAAAAGTTATCCAGCATCATATGAGACAAAAAAGTTACTTTTCTAATTAGACTGTATAGCCAATTATTGCGTTGTTTATCAAGCCTAATCATCAAATTATAGGTATATTGTGATGTCAAATAAAATAATTTTGGTATCCATAAAGAAATTAGGAGCTTCATATGATAAATTTAAATGTGGTATAGAGTGGAATTTAAATACGACAGCAGCGGAATTAGCGCCCATGATCGGCGGAATCTCTTTGTGTTTGCATCAGGGGTGTTGAAGCGGAAGCGGAAGCAATCGTTTTCATTGGAAGCGGAGGCGAATGCCCGACGATCGCTTCCTCTTCCGAAAGTATCTTGATACTAGTGACTGACGCAATTTGCGTGTCAGGGGGAGGCGAGGCACTTCTGACTTTTGACCTTAAATCTTGATGAGTTAAGTGATAGTTGTCATATTTAGTGCTTACCCTCACTGGGTGTCATGCCACGCTCAATTACGCGTAATTCACGCTCAATCACGCGTAATTACACATGACCCTAAACATCCTTGCCTATGCGTGACATTGGTGCAGCATCTGTCGGCAGTCCTGTTGTAAAGACTTTGCGCCTCATGTGTCTGCATGTATCAGAGGCTAAACAATGTGATAGGACCTCAGTTTCATGCTCAGAGAACATGCTTAGCGGTTCATCCGTGGTTCAAGCGGCAACGCATACAACCGTAGACGACGCGCAAACTGTAAACGCTCGCCCGCGCGTATTCATAAACATTCCCGTGTTTTAACAGCATCAGATCAAGTGATTTCTGACTCTTAGTGCAGCGCGTATGTACGCGCGTAGAAGAATAGAATGTCTTTAACCACGGATGTTTGGGGTGCTCCGTAATTACGCGTGAATTACGCGTGGCATGTCACCTAGTGCTATTACACCAAACTACAAATTGGCACTTGTATGTAGTTACTTCTAATTTTCTCATTGCGATGAAAACGAAGGTGTATTATCTCAGAAAACTGGCATTCGAAATTAGAAAGCCTCAGTATCATCTTATTAATGACAACTTTACACAATGCGAATTGGAGTGTCTTGAGGCAATTTCATCGTGTCATTCTCAAACACTCTCTTGGTGGTTTAGTAGATTTTTTACTACACACGTGTTGGGAACATATGACGTTTTTATTTCACAATTTCTGAAACGTCAAAATTTCCAGTAAATTTGAAAAATATTTGACCTTTTTGGCAAGTCAAATACACGCAAACAAGTCAGCTGGGGTCTACGACAGAAAGTTCGTGGAGACTGCGAAGTGTTCGCGTCAGAACCTATAACTCGTAAAAAAAGCGGATAATGAAGAAAAAGGGGTTTGAAATAGTGAGATCTGTAGCCCATGTCCGGTCTCCAATAATTGGAAGCGGAAGCGAATAAAAATCAATTGCTTCCGCAGCCTTGGTTTACGTGTCACTTAGACTCATTTGTATTTTCATATTTGATCATTTCGAACTTACAATGCCATGCCATAAGGCAAGAGTATAGAAATAGAGAGAATAGGAAAACTGCTTTAATTTGCCCTATTCCAAAGAGAACGAAACCAAGCCTTGCAGATTACAGACCAATATCTCTCCTTCCTGCCCTAAGCAAGATATTTGAAAAAATTGTTTTGAGCACAATGAAAAATATCCTACTGAATCTATACGGCAGTGAGCAGCACGCCTTCCGACCCCTGGGCTCAACCTCGACAGCTCTTGTACAAACGCAGGATGTTATAACAGGATTTATGGACCTTCCACCGTCGCCGTTCGCCTAACTGGCATCGATCTATCCATGACCTTCGATAAAATACACATAGTAGACTAATCAACGATTCCTCCAAGCGTGGAATAAACCATGGTTTCTTAATTTGGTTGCTATCATGTCACTGACAGACAACAACGGGTAAAGTCAAATGATTTACTTGGACCCGTTTACCCTGCAACATCTGGGCTACCTCAGGGAAGTGTCCTGGCTCCATATCTGTTCGGCGCCTTTTTTTGATCCCTACAAGTCTCATCAGAAAATGCAAAGATAGTGAAATAAGCAGATAACTTAAATTTGATTGAAAGAGTTGATCAGTCTCCCACGCCCTCCAATTTGTCAACTATTCAGTCTTGGGTGGACGAAAAATCGAAAAGCAAGCAAATAATTTTCAAATGCTCTCTCAATTCTACCGTGCCAATTATACCTGATATCAAGGTAGTGAAAGTCCAAAAAATTCTTGGTGTCATCTGGTCTGATAATTTAAGCTGGGACGAGCATTTTAAATCAGCTTCGAAAGTATGTTCACAAAGACTTTATGTCATTCGTCGTCTAAAGCTGTATCTATCAAAAAGTCAGCTTGTTGAAGTATATAGCGCGATATCTCATCTCTGTTAACGTATGCTTCTCCCATTTTTTGTGACCGAACTCAAAGTGTACAATCTAAGATTCGTCGCATTACGAAACGTGCTCACCATATTATCTGCGGATTCAAATGCAAATGTAGCATATTGTGCGATATTGATGACCTGTTCACCAAGTAGATTGTTTTCTTTTTTGCTGAAATGTGAAAACCCACTTCATCCTTTGAGAGAAATTTTTCTTCGTAGTCTACATTTTTCAAGACACTTTGCAATAGACGCTTTTCGCACCGCTAGAAGAAGCAACGCATTTTTGACAAAAGCTTGTCTGACTACAATATGTCCTTCCAACGATGAGATTGAACTCTTGAGTAACTGCAGCTTTATTTGTATGTAAATGTCACACTTTACTCTCCGTTATTTGTATTAGCATTTGCATTGACTGATTTTTATTTTTCATGAAATATATGCACTTCACTACTAAGAGTCTACAATAAATTTGCATGTCTCAGCAATTTGCCTCTCAGCAACATAGATCTCGATCGGTAATAATTCAACTTTTGGGATCAAAGATGAAATCTCTGTGTAATTTTTCTTTCGTCAAACAGGTGTTGTGCCATTTAGAATCAACTTGAATGGTACTAAGTCATCTATAGTCCTGAAGCTGCCCTCGCCAACAACTGTAGGAGACGTGCGCACAGCCATCGCCAAGGGAATGGATATTGGATTGGATGCGACAGCTATGAAGAGGATGATTGGTTGGCATGAAAATGTTCCCTTTTATCAAGTTGGTGATTGGAGACTAGCAGACAATCAGGGAAATCTTCACAGTTTGTTTACTATGGAAAAAAGAAAAATGATTCTTCTGTCTAAAGATGAGGATCTCTTCCCGATCGCCTGCGGGCATGAGAATTGTGTCACTGTTTTACCTTCAGGTAAGTTGACCCCCCAAATATTTTTCTCTGGATATTTATTGATTGAAGGGGTGGTACCATAGAGTAGATATATTAGGTAGAGTGGTACCTCCGCATTTATTAAATCCCCAATGTGTATACACTTTCGATTTTATTAAATGAACTCAAGGAAGATACAGGTGGTATTGTCACCAAATGTGCGATATGCAATTTTTTGCAGTTTTGAAGAAATTACAACGAAATCGAGTGATCATGATTGTAATGCAGAAGGAATGATGATATTTCATAGATTCTCATGACAGCCTTGGAGATTAAATGCTTGCTAAATTAGCAATTCGATGAGTTCCTATTACTTTCATACTTTCATGCTCAACCTCAAGAGTATTTTCTTAAGCGTGATCATATCACAGGCAACCTGCCAATGGCAGAGCAAAATCACATAATCAAAGTCAATGACTTCATATAACTTTGAAAGATGTAAATGGGTCCATATCACTATTCAGATTCAAGAAATGAAACATGAATTCAGTGATCGAATCATAGAATCATGCCGGTGAAAATTGAATTAAAAACTTGAAATTTCAGCCAAGAAAGCAAGAATAATGTCGCGCTTTTTATGAAGTTCCCTTGATAATCAGCCTAATTTCCGCTTAGTTAGGATGCTTATTAGCAAATATTCATTCCTTTTGATATCCAACATGTTTTATACTACTTATATAGGAGAGTCATCTCGGTAGTATATAAATTGGCAAAATTTTGACTTTTTTCAAAAGTGCTCAAATAATTTTTTGGACCACGGAAACGTAATCTCCGCAAGAAACTGAATCTTTTGATATAAAAACTTTCACTGTATACAGATACTTTTTTGAGTCGACACTCTACCTATATATCCCTACTCTATGGGTGGTACGGCCCTTACTCAGGAAAGTTGGACTATGGGCCGATGACGCATTTAAAACGATGATCAGCCTATTTTAAATTTCTAATAGAGGCCGTGAATGGCAAATGGTGAATCGCATGGTCTTGTAGCAAAAATTTGGCAGAAACCATTGCACATATCACTTCATGTCAGAGCATTGGCGAGTATTGGCCACACATTTTATAATTTGTGGCGAGTATTCCTGTCCTTGTGGTTCATTCCAAAACCTACACCAGAGACGTGAATCTGCAACTTTGAAGCTTTTCTTTAAAATTTTTAATAATCGAAATCATCCGTTGCATTCTCTGTGTCCTTTAACATCTTCTGTATCTGGCAGGGTTTTGCAGCCATTGTGTCAAACATCTCGTAGAAGGAACTTCTTTTTTCCGAGAGCTGTCATCATTTTGAACAATACTTTCGTTGATTGATTTTCTTTCTTTCTGACTTTTACAGAACTACATGTATCTTGACTTCTTATCTTAATTATACCAGAAATGTACTCCAAAACTGTACTGATTCTCATTTTTTCTTACAATATATATGATTTATTATTATTATTATTATTATTATTATTATTATTATTATTATTGGCTACCGAAACACATAAATTCTGACTCTTTGCAGTCTGTTTTCATTATTAAGATGCGAATGATAGCCTTGCGAAAATCATGCAAAGTACATAGGCTACATGAAGTCACAGCTCAAAAGAGATGATTGTAATTTAACGTTTAGTGAAATGTGCTAAAAGCCTGTATTCATTCCATAATTTCTGCCAAAACATAGTGCCTTCAAATTTTAGATGGTTATTTTTAGTGTCATTGTTCCCATTGTAACTGTCAATTCATATAAGATATGAACGAAGAACGACAAAAAAAGGCAGATATCACTTTAAAATGACCTCTCAACGATCACTTTCATTGCATTTTGCTACCGACATGGGCAGCTGAAGAAATATACGAGCTCGTATACCAGGTAGTTTAGAATACCTAAACTGCAAAACTTGCAACACCTGATGGCTTTTACAAACTGACTGCAGGAATTTTCATGGACAGATGTGTGGAATGTGAGATAATATGCAATTAGCACGCTAGTGATTAGAAGATTCATTAGAAATGTGCACTGTACTAATGAATATATTCCAATAGCATCATGCTGAATAGCATGGTATGTATAATTACCAACTAGTAAGGAGCTTGGTCAGTAACATTTAAACAATTCATATATCTTTGATTTAGATACCGTTGGACCTCCACAGATTTGACCGCCGATTCGGAAGTTTCCAAAATTGACCTTTATGTAAGCTTGTATTTAAGTGGCTACACATCTGGAAACAGATTGTTTGTTAACGGTCTATATATATATTCCGTGAAAACAATATTCTGCTTCTTAATGCTTAAATTGTTATATGAACTTGATCTAATTACAAGTCGTGTAAACCGGTCAATTGCATATGATTGATCATTCATCTAATGAAGTTGGATATAAGAGATAAGTAGTAGTCCAGCATTCGTTGGAGAGGAAACTTGAGATGCAAGAATATTCACATTCAAGTCAGCTTTCTCATATATACTACTTTTCACTCATAATATAGTAGCACACAATTCAGTAAAGGAAAAAGGCATAAGGAAATTGATTTAAATAAAATAACCAGATTATCAGCAGATGCATTGACACATAGACTTACAAAATTGCCCCCTTGTTCTTAAGTCATTCCTAAGCGCTTGGACATGAAAGCCGATTCACAGCTCTATCGTCCCCCACAGGTATTTCCTTCTTGATCGACATGGAAGGGGAGAAATCTTTAGTTGCATTGGACCTGTCCAATTCACCGACCGTTGGTGACGTACGTGAAGCGATCGCCAAGAAGATCGGACGGTCAGTTGAGTCGACAATCCTAAGAAGGAATATCGGCCGATACAGGAACATCCACATCTTCGATGTTGGAAATCGGGACTACGCAGACGTTGAAGGCAATCTCTATTACGAATTGAAGGTGGAGGACCCGATGGTAGTTTTGTTGTCGGAGGACGACGATCCTTTCCCCATCGCAGCTCAAAATACGAATGTTGTCATCGTCTCAACAGGCAAGTTCAAAGCGCTGAGTTTGAATCTGGTTTTGAATTTTTGTTTTGTATGCGCGAATTTATGGAGGACATTGAGAATGGAGGATGTTATTCATATAATCTGTATATATCGATTAGCATAGGCTCTCGCTGCCTCATTCCAAGCTGGTACAGCAGAAACTGACAATGTTGATGCATTCATGTGATTTAAATAAAAAAAGTAAAAATAAAACAAATGAACCTTGTTTACACTCGGAAGCACATTCGGCACGGAGGCTTTCTTCAAAGTGGCCGATTTTTCATTTATCCTATTCTCATTCCTTCTGTGCTGAGTGTTTAGCCAGAATGCAGTGTTCCTGTTTTAAAAGTCTTAGATCTGATCCGACGAGGGTTTTAGGTCTCCTGGACGCAGAGCGAACATTCTACCACAAGGTTGCAGCGCCGGCCACCATTTAATCACCACGCAAAATGAAGATCCGCGAGCAGGCGCAGTAGTTTGATGTCATTATGGCTAAACTCTTGTGACACAGATATCAACCATTGTAGAAAGATAATAAGTATAGCGAAGACCTAGAACAATAAAATTAGAATTAGGAGTGTACACAAAAGGAAATTATGCTGCAAATAAAATACCGGATGCGCAATTGCTCAAACTAACAGGAAATCGAATAAGTGTTCTTTGTGAATACATAATTCACTCGCTCTCTAGCGCTTGGCGGAGACGGTTGGTGTCTCGTGTCGGCTGCGTTCGGCGGTGGCTTTGTTTGTCTGCCTGCCCATCAGCATCTCGGACTTGAATTGATCTTTTCATTTTTGTGTAGCGATCGGACTAGATAGTTGTGCGACGTGACTCTCTTCGATATTGTGCTCCGCGCAGTTTAATTTTCCTCAGAAAATTAGTGTGATTTAGTATTGCCACTGGTTCCAACTTCATACTCGTAATTGCACATGGTGAGCCTCATAACCTTCATTTCCCGTGTGATTCATTCATCGTATTTTCCTCTCTGACTGATATTCACGGTCATCAGCAAGGTCAACAACATGTGCCATACGCGACTCCATCGCCAAATCGTCTGTGTTATTCACGTGATGACCTGTTGAACTTGCGAGCTCATGCTTTTCCTCTGCCAAGAAAGACAAGACGGAAATTGTGGTTCCTTAAGATCCGTCGCGTCACTGGTGACGTCACGCCAAGTGGTGATGACTATCATTTTATTCGTTGTGGCGATAAATCAGTGCAGCGCGATCTCAAAAAGAATGCTAATGCGTCCCAGAGTGAACTCAGTAAAAATGCTAATCCCGACAGACGACGAATTCCGGTTATAATTCAACCCAGAATTAATCACCGATTTCCTACGCCTCAGAAGCCCATCCTACTCTACAACCTTCCCGTCAGAATTTAATAAAGATTAATTGCTCCAATATCCATCAAGGCAGACGGCCTCGTGTGAACAGATTTTTCTCCTCCCTATTATTGAGTAACGTGAGATCAATTTTGAACAAAATTGACGAAATAGGTATGCGGCTTCGAGAGCTTGAACCTGACATTGCAGTTTTCACAGAATCCTGGCTAGACAGCTCGATTCCTGACTCCGCTGTAGCGATTTCTAATTACTCGGTCTCTAGGCTAGATCGAGACATTCATGGCGGTGGTATCTTGTGTTTTGTGAAAGATTGCTATACCTACTCTTCTCCTAACATCCCACCTATGTCTACTTGTGAATCGGAAATTCATCCACTGTTTATCAACGAGATACATTTACTGGTGATATCAGTTTATCATCCTTTCTGGAGTGATGCCTTAAAAGACAATTTGTGCATAGAAACTGTTCTTAGCATTATTGATCATGTCAGTGTTTCTTGTTCTCGTGATCCTAGCAACCTAAGAACTATCGTATGTGGCGACTTCAACGGACTTCTTACTCGATATGACGACTTCTCTCGATCATCGGGCTTAGTTCCTTTAGTCAAAAGACCTACCAGAGGTATCAACGTCCTCGATCAAATCTTTGTTAACTTCGATTCAGAGTATCAGCCGCACTTGCTACCTCCATTCGGCCGTTCAGATCACTCAGTTATACATTGGAAATCTTGTGCGAACGGTCCAGCTATCATGACAAAGAAGAAAGTGCGTAATATGAATGTTTCAAGCATGGTCGTATTCAAGGAATATATGTCTATGATCGACTGGACTACTATTGTGACCTCCACTGCTGATTTAGATTACGCAGCACAATTATTTCATGAACATCTTTTCCAACTGTATGACTTGTGCTTTCCAGTGAGAACTGTGCGCATTCGATCCACTGACCCTCCATGGTTTCGTCCGTCATTGCGTATTTTGATTGATGACAGAGACAAAGCATTTTCGCAATGCAAATGGGAAAAACACCGAAGGTTACGTGAGAAGGTTATTCAGCATATCAAACATTTGAAATCCTCGTACATTGCCAAAATAATAGCGTCGAACAACTCGCGTGAAACTTGGAAGGCGATTCACCTTCTAGGAAGAAACGCTCAGGAGAAACGTGATCCCATTTTTTCAGCTGAAGATTTGAATGATTACTTTTCATCTTGTTTTCGTCCTGAAACGTTACCAGCTGATATTGGCACTATGCCTGCATCTTCGACTATTAATCCTACTTCAGCCTATGTGTCATTCTCTGAGGTCGAGTCCTTATTAAATGGCTTGAAAAGGAAGAGTTGTGGGCCAGACGGCCTCCCTTTCTGGATTTTTCGGGACTTCTCCGCAATCTTGTGTGAAGCGATTACGATAATATTCAATTTGAGGCTTTCAAGTGGCCGGATTCCCATGTGCTTCAAATCTGCTGACGTCTCTCCGATCCCCAAATGCCCGAAACCCAAAGATGTATCCGACTACCGGCCTATATCACTGTTACCTCTGCTTTCAAAAGTACTTGAAAAAATTGTCAGGCAAAAGTTGATCATGCCTTTCATCTGTGAGAAACTGGATAAATCACAGTTCGCTTTTCGCTCAAGATCCGGAGCAGGTTGTACTACCGCATTAACAATCATATACCATCGTATCCTAAAATTCTTGGACAGTGACAGTGGTGCCGTCAGGGTCCTAACCACGGACTTTTCGAAAGCATTCGACGTTTTATCGCACCAATCAATAATCAACGCTTGTATCAAATTTGACCTACCTGTCCAATCGATTGCATTGATTAGAGACTTTCTATCAGACCGCAAACAAAGAGTGAAAATAGGAAGTGAGGTCTCAACATGGAAACCTTGCACAAGTGGAGTCCCACAAGGTAGTGTGTTGGGGCCTATCCTATTTATCATGGCTACCAACAACATCCGGCCCGTGTGCGACAACTCCTCAATTGTGAGATACGCGGATGATTTGACGTTTTTACACTTTGTTCGTCAAGAAACCGAAGATAAACTACAGCTCGAATGGGAACATATCAACCAGTGGGCCACCGATATTGAACTAGCCCTAAATTTTAGAAAATGCCATCTCATGGACATCGTCACCCGAAGAGACTTAGTCCTCGGAAACATTACGTCTAACAACGCTAACCTCGAAAAAGTGGAGAACATGCGAATACTAGGGTTGACCTTTTCCGCTGACATGAAGTGGAATCTTCATATTGACTCTATCATCAAGAAAGTGTCTACGAGAATGTGTATTATTTACAACCTTAAGCGTGCAAATTGTCCCTCGAGTGTCATCTTCAGAACATACGAGGCACTCATTCGATCTGTTATACTGTATTCGTACCCCTGTTTCTGTAATATTCCATATTATCTGAAAGAGAAGTTATAACGTGTTGAAAAACGAGTTATCAGAATTATAAATGATCCTAATTTTGTTTATGTATCACTTTTTGATGCAGCCGAGAAGATGTGCCATTCTCTTTTCACAAGTGTCCTCAATAATTCAGAGCACCCGCTCCAAGAACTTTTTGAACACCGACTCAAAACTTCGAGAAACTCCTGTAATTTAAGACCTCCACATACGTGCACAAAAAGACTAAAAAGATCTTTCATTTCCTTTTGCAGACACTGAGCCTTCTTGTATTTGTAGTTCTTGTGATTTTTTTCATGTAATGCATGTACTGAGCCTGTACATCAATAAAGTCTTGATTATTATTATTATTATTATTATAATACTGTAGAAGTGAGTCGAATCTGTGCGGCCTCTGCTATGTGGAGTTTAAAAGTGGAGCGACAAGACCTGACAATTCTGAAGAAAGCATTGTCTTGTAGGTGCTGGCAAGCAACGGCATGTCGAGTCACAACTGAAGAAGATTGGGAAAGTTTGAATATTTGTTTAAATTCCCCATACAATGATTTACATCGGCCTAAAATGATTATTCGCAAATCTGCTTGCTCATTCATGTGTGATCAAACGGACGACATTTGTTTATTAGTCTCATACATCGAGGCACAGTTATGAAGAGTGAGTGAGGGACAAGTGGAAGACCCAATAGAAGGAGCCTATCCCATCGTAAATTGAAGTACAAGAGGATGTGAAAGACATTCTTTCTGCCTATTGTCAAGACAAAAACAAACACGGTGTGCACTGCAGAAACATCACCCATAAATCAATGCAGACTTCTCAGAATCTTTTGATAAGCATCACAATTGACATCTCAATATATAATTAAATAATTGACATTGATGCATTTATATTATCATACAATCGTAAATTGTCCAAGAAGAAAATAGAAAAGTCAGAAGCTGAATCTGATTCCATGACAATTGTGTATGAGTAGATCCAAACACACGCATATTGGGTGTACTGCACCACATTGCTTCAAATTTTGTGTTGAATGCCGGCAGTGACCCACATATTCCATCGAATGAGTCTCCCTTGCTATCGAGGTTGGAGAAGTGATCAAGACTCTATCGCTTCTTCTTCCAGTATTCTGTTCACTTACATTAGCCTACGAAGAAGTGACAGTGTGAAAGATACAAATTTAACTGAATTACAAAAGTACAAAATCAAAATTTGAAAACCAAACCAAATAATTCCAGCGTCTGCTCTAGCGTCAAAGTGGCCATAAAGGCTGCAAGTAGACAATCTATAGTATGAATGTAATGAACATCGATCAATTACTGTCCAAAAGTCGAGCGTTGTTCAGCTGTTATGCATTGTTGAAGAATTGATTGCGGGTCTAATCGCTCAAATATTTCAATTGAACGCCGTCTAGTCATTTATACTCTGGTTGCATACTCTGATCACAGTCGTCGATACTAAGATCGTCAAGCGCACAGGTCCAGCAATTTTCCAAGCAGTTCGGTCTCTCCTCTGCTTTCTCCATCGACTGCTCGGGAAACATTGTCGTTTCCCTCATACCTGTTGAAGAAAGACGAAATATTGGTGTTACAAAAATGAAATTCTTGAGTCTAGCCAGTCGCATTTTGCCTTATCTAAATCGAGGTGAAAGATGCTCTATTCGACTTTTGGAGAACATTTCTAGTTTTCCGCTCCATCCACTACACCAAACATGTCCTCAGAGTTCCACTCGATCGGGAAGATTCATTCAACCACAAACTCGAACACCTCGAAGAAGAAGCTCTTTTTTTCTAATGGCGTCGATTCTGGCAATCGTGACCATAGAGTGACAACTCCGCATTTATTAAATCCCCAATGTGTATGCACCTTCGATTTTATTAAATGAACTCCAGGTGAACACAATTGGGTATTGCTACCAAATGTCAGACATGCAAATGTTTGAAGTTTTGAAGAAATTACCACGGAATTGAGTGATCATGATAGTAATGCAGAAAGAATTATCGTATTTTACAGATCCTGCCTGTCATGACAGCCTTGGAGAGGTAATGTTCGTTGAATAAGCTACTTTCATGCTCAACCTCAGGAGTGTATTTTCCAAAGAGTGATCATATCTCAAGGAACCTGTCACTGATAGAGCAAAACAACACAATCAAAGACAATCATTTCAATTAACTTTAAAACATGTAAATGGGTCTGCATCAATATGCAGATTCAAGAAATGAAACATAAATTTAGTAAATTATAGTAATAATAATTTAGTGAACTAAATAAATTTAGTGAATCATAAAATCATGCCGATGAAAAAATTGAATTAAAAACTTGAAATCTTAGCCAAGAAAGTACCAATAAGATCGCGACTTTTTCATAAGGACTTCCTTTATGATACGTCCATGAAATTCCCTTATAATCAGCCTTCCTTATAATCATAATTCCTTTGTAATCAGTTTTATTTCCGCTTTGTTAGGATGCTTATTAGCAACTATTCATTCCTTTTGATACCAACTTGTTTCATACTACTTATAAAGCGGCTTCATCTCGGTAGTTTATCAATTTGCATAATTTTAGCTTTTTAAAAGCTGCTCAAATAATTTTTTGGGCCTCAAGAACGTAATCTCGGCAAAAATCTGAATATCTTGATATAAAATGTTTACTGTATGCAGATGCTTTTTTGAGTCGACACTCTACCTATGTATGCTTACTCTATGAACGAGACCTTTTTCGAATAGATAGTGCCTCATGGCATTTTCTATGCTCTAGCATAAATTACTGTACGATTCAGTATTGCTTTCATTTCATCACTTACGTCTGCATATTTTTGCATTTACCGCTATCTGAATTCAACTCTCTACGTGCGCATATCATTGATTGATTGTAAATGACTAATTCGTGATTTTCAATGTGAATGAAAATATACACTTTACTAACTTACTTACTTTTCTACTTTTCGAAAATCAACTTTCATTCACAGAGAATTTTCCCTTATGTATATTTCTGCTTCTTACCTTCTCGTTGCACATCTATGGCATCCACAATTTGTCTTTTTGTAGGTATTCCATTTCTAATAGACATGGATTTCAAGAGATCACCCATCACAGTGGATCTCCCAAAGTCTCCACGCGTGAGAGATGTTCGCGAAGCCATCGCAGAGATAATGGACATGAAGGTGGAAGAGACAGCTCTGAGGAGGGGAATTGGTCGATACCAGAACATTCCTGTCTTTGAATCGAGTCTTTGTGACTTCTCTGACACTGCAGGCAATATCTATGACGGCGCGACGGTTCAAGATCAGAGGATGATATTGTTGTCAGAAGACGATGATCTTTTCCCGATTTTAGGAGGAAATCGGAATCTCATTAGCGTCTCACCACCGGGTAATATTCTTTTCTGCTATCTTAAACCATAACAATAAGAATTCATCTGAAAAGTAATTTTTTGATCCTGTCTGAGGTGGCTGAAGTTTAAAAAGTAATGAAACTTTTGTAAATAAAAATAAGCTTCAATTGCCGAGATTTTTCGCTCATTCTTTTCAGAGGCATACATGAAAACTGGATGGTAACATAGCTTGGAAAATTTTGCAACAACTGAACAAATTTCACACGTGACAATGAAATGACGTCGCTTCAAACAATAGCATGATTTAAATGCCATAATCCAATTGTCTTTAAGATGATACTACTATTAAAGTGAATTAAGTAACCCGTAAAATCAAGAAGAGAAAAGAAAGCGAATACGAAGAAATGGTAGCACGTTCATATTTTACTTATGGTGTCAATAAATGACTATCATCATGACCGCGACTGCACGAGTGTTCAACAACGCTTGCCACTTACTATGATTGGTCTGAGCAGAGAGATTTAGACTGTTTGTTTGAAGTTGAAAAGAAAGGAATTTGACCCTAGCTTTGCTGCGGGAAGAAAAGTTCAGCCTTGGGGCATCAACCAGTAGTGAGAAGCTAAGAATTACGCACGCGACTTATTATAACCCAATGATGCAATCGTTGACAAGTGTACCTAAGTGAAAATGCGTGCGATTTTTGTGCCACTATTGTGTATAAGATGAAAGTCCTAATTTTTTCATCTGATTATGAAAGCATCCTATGTGAAATATAATAATTTTTTTACTGACATCCTAACATCTCATTTTCTTCTTACATCGGAGTATTCCCTTGTATTTCCTTCTATGATCAATAGCAGTATTTGATGATCCGTGTTTAGATAACAATTTATGAAGAAATAGTCAAATTCTGAAATTTTGTCACTAAATTATTGATGTATCACGTAAATGACTGTTTTTGTTAGTGATGAAAATAATGAAAAATGATGAATGACGCTCCAGCCTTAAGCTGCGGATACTTTGTATTAATTGCATTCGAGTATATTGAGCAATTAATACAATAGCTCCTCGGCTTTCGGCAAATCACTGAAAAGTAAAATCATATTCACAACAGAAAAAGGAAGGCAACACGAAACATTCAGATGCAGATGAAAACATTTGTGACGCAAATTTGATTTCATCGGTTGGAACATCATAGGCTGCATCAATTCACAAAAGGCCTTCAACCGAAATTTGTATTATAAAGCTATATAGAATAAACCACAAAACGTTTACTTTTGGTTTGATCACTTGTGCCAATCAAATTTCGAGTGCTGTTTATTCAAGTTTTTGTCTAGACGTTGCGAATAATTATCAATTAATTCCACCGTACATGTTCATCTGACATTGGTATTAAGCATTTCAAAGTGCAGTATAGACTACTGAATACTGATTGCCTCATACTACTTCACGATGTTGACAAAAATGCACATGTATAGGGCTGATCAAAAGTAACTTCCTAATGCAATATTTCAATTATATTTCAATACTCCAAGAAAGTAATAGACATGAATAGCATTTTTTCTTGACGGAAATTTACTGGGCATTCAAGTTCATGACAAATTATTTTTGGCCGCAAAATATCTCAGAAATTTTATTATTTCGCTGTGGAAACCCCGCTGTTGCTCCTCTTGCGAATATGTAGGCTATCTTTATTTTAACAAATTATATTTCACCTATAGACCTACTAATAATTGCTTCAGCATGACTTCGAAAATTTTCGGTGCGAGCAGGTGAGTACAGCGCACGCCCATAAAAAAATCATTGTTTTTATATAGCTAAAATAATAAAATAAACGTAGCGTAGTTATTTTGGACATTTTCAAATCATGATAAATATAAATTTCGGTTGAAGAAACAGTTTTTCTAAATTGATCAAAATTTGATTATTAAGCTTCTGTTAAAGGCTTAAATAAAAACTATTGCAACAAATGTGTCAGATTCATCACAATACAAGTTTGTAGGTATTCGATTCATCTAACGGCCGATACAGTACAATCAATTGTGATGTAATCAACTAGATCTGTAAGTCATCACTACCACAAATTGGTTGCCTACCACTGACATAAGTCATCATGTCATAGTGGCTACCATTGAGCAAATAAACAGCTTTCTTACCAACAATGTCTGTTTCGCCCTAGTTTACCGTATGTCAAAAAAGCTTCATCCGAATAACTACGCAAAGGAATCAATGCCCGCTTTAACATTTTGAATATGCCTACTCCTAGAGATTAAACAAGTGCATCAATTTGTACCTTCTGATATGCCTACCACTGTTCTCAAACCAGGGATGCGGAGTCGGAGTCGGAGTCCTATCATTTTTGCTGGAGTCGGAGTCCTATCAAATGATAGGACTCCGGACTCCGGCCTATAACTATACCCGAAATATAATACAGACAAATTATTTATCCTCGTGCATGGCTGTTACTGTCTTGATGTCAACTTTCTCCGTCAAACAAAAGTACAGAGACAGCAGTGCATGCAAAGCTTGTAATAGTTGAGGAAATGAACCGTGATAGTAAGAAAAGGATTGTCTTTTCACTCGGTGATTTAGTAGAGAAGACAAGCCTTCCTGGCCTCTATCACACCTACGCACCAAAGGTCACATCAGAGACAAAAATGAAATACTAGTTTGTTTGAGAACATTTAATTACCTATTACCGTCACGTTAATCGTGTGTGATGTGTCCTCCAAATCGCATACTAAAATCAAAAGTGTACAAATATTTTATGGAGAAGGATGGGGAATTTTCCTTCCTAGTATAGAGAATGGAGAAGAACCGTATGAAGCACACATCAGCAAGATGGGAGGAGCCGAGTCGCACGCATCCAACTTAAAGCCACATTTGATAAATTTTCATCGAAAATAATTGATAATTAATACAGCAAAGATCACTAAAAATAAGTTCAGGTAAGCCTATACTGATCTATGATGTAGGGTACCAGAACGCCTATATTTGAATTATAAAAACTATGTAAAAGCTAGGCCTTTTACACTTGTCACCCGGAGTCGGAGTCCTATCAACCCCCGGAGTCGGAGTCCTATCAAAATGATAGGACTCCGCATCCCTGTCTCAAACATGTTGATTTCACATCAAATTAAAAACTGTACAATTACTGAAGACTAATGATGATCATGTGGAAATCGCGGACGAGCAGCGACTACAAATTGCCAAGAAGAAAGATTCATTATATCATTACATGTATATGCTAATAATCTATAAAATTTGCAATAAATTTGATACTATGAAGCGCTGGTAACGTGTTCAGTAGACAACCACTTCTAAGAAGCAATTGCTTAATTCTAACGATGAATGCCTAAATAAATTATGCGGAATATTTGAAGTGATCATGCAAAAATATAACCGTTCAGCAAAGACATTTACCATTTCGACGAATTGTTGCGTCTGAAAACCTCACTGTGTAGTTATTTATGGCTGCTGGTACCCGCTTTTACCTGGGAATAACTTGGCCTCAGTTGTCTGATTATTTATACGCAACATTGCGGTCGAATAACCTCACGTCTTTTGATGTCCGATCAAATCAAGCCTTGTTGGCAACAAAAAAATAATTTCATTTTTGCTAATTGAATAAAAGAACCGCTAATTTTCTTTTTTTGAAAGTACTTCCACAAAAAGACTCTCAGCTGCCACTACTCTTTCTCTAATAGGCCTACTAAAAATTGTTATTAAAGGGTGTTCGTTATTAAACATAGTAACTTGGAAGAAGCTTTTCGGATAACATTCATGATGCGGTAAACTCGGTTGAATCGGATCAGTAGTGCGAAATTGATCTTGTTGCCCAATCATAATGGGCATGGCGGAAATTATTGCACCTTATAGGCTACACTTATCGTCTTTACACATAGTTTCATTATATGCCAAAAATTTGACCGAATTACTGATCCAGTTGATTGTGTCAAATTTTTTTTTCAATGGTCAAACAAGATCGACCATTAGACAGAGTGTTTGTCAACCTTGAACATCATCATGAACGAGGTTGTGTGGACTATGCAGTTAATCATCACTGAATTGCTACTTAAAAATTATATTTACTTTTACTAAATATAATGTATAACCGTGGATGGGTGATATCAACTGTATCAGATGTAGTGACTATACTCGTGTTGCAAAACTTTGAGTTGATTCAATTAACTATCATTAACATCAACTTACCAGACGCCATTTCACGCACAGATCATAATGATTCCCTGAGCAGCAAAATTTAGAACATCGTGTGTCTTGTGAACAGTCATAGTAGCGACTGTCTGTCTGCTTCCTTAGTTAATAAAGCAATCAGACAGCGAATAGGCATGACGTCACAACAGTGAAAACGTAGAGTGATTTGTGTGGGAACATCCCGCTCAATTATCATGAAGATGGTGGAATTTCCTGTAACTGGTGCACTCAATGTATGAACACAGATATCAGTAAAATAAGAGCATGACAGGCTGTTTTAGGACAAGCGCAAGAGTCACGTGCGTTAACCACGCGGAGTTGATCTTCACTGGCAGATGAAACGTTAAAGAACCATCTAAAGCACAAAAATATTGCTAAAATAGCGAGCAAATATTCCTTTCTTCTCATTCCAGGAAATATTTGTATTAGATGCATCTTCAATATGTAGATAAACAATATCTGAGAGCCAAATGACACAATTTCTCCACTGTTTCATCTATAAAGCCATTTTATTCAGAAATGACACTTTCAACATCAAAATTAATGTGAAAAATGAATAAAGCAGTAAATTTTATGTAGGAATCACTAGAAAAGTGAAGCGACGGTTCAAAATCAGAGGATGATATTGTTGTCAGAAGACGATGATCCTTTCCCGATTTTAGGAGGAAATCGGAATCTCATTAGCGTCTCACCACCGGGTAATATTCTTTTCTGCTATCTTAAACCATAACAATAAGAATTCATCTGAAAAGTAATTTTTTGATCCTGTCTGAGGTGGCTGAAGTTTAAAAAGTAATGAAACTTTTGTAAATAAAAATAAGCTTCAATTGCCGAGATTTTTCGCTCATTCTTTTTCAGAGGCATACATGAAAACTGGATGGTAACATAGCTTGGAAAATTTTGCAACAACTGAACAAATTTCACACGTGACAATGAAATGACGTCGCTTCAAACAATAGCATGATTTAAATGCCATAATCCAATTGTCTTTAAGATGATACTACTATTAAAGTGAATTAAGTAACCCGTAAAATCAAGAAGAGAAAAGAAAGCGAATACGAAGAAATGGTAGCACGTTCATATTTTACTTATGGTGTCAATAAATGACTATCATCATGACCGCGACTGCACGAGTGTTCAACAACGCTTGCCACTTACTATGATTGGTCTGAGCAGAGAGATTTAGACTGTTTGTCTGAAGTTGAAAAGAAAAGAATTTGACCCTAGCTTTGCTGCGGGAAGAAAAGTTCAGCCTTGGGGCATCAACCAGTAGTGAGAAGCTAAGAATTACGCACGCGACTTATTATAACCCAATGATGCAATCGTTGACAAGTGTACCTAAGTGAAAATGCGTGCGATTTTTGTGCCACTATTGTGTATAAGATGAAGCTCACAAAAATTCCCTTCCATAGGCTACTATTATATTTAGCTTCATTGGTCTGAGCCGATAAAAGGTGAAAAGAATTTTAAACAAAATTGTAATCGGAAATTAGGACTGCACAATGCTTGAATGTTTCAAAATTAGTTACTTTCAGCAGGCCATGAACATCTAAATACCAGTATACTACTGAGATGAACGGATGTGAATGTCTGTTTAATCCGGAGATCAGGCTTCATCACTTTGACCTAATGGTATCCAAGCTACTTGTCAAACAGAAAATGCTATTCTTCAAAAGCAAATTGTGGCTACTACAGGAATTGTACGAATTGATTGGAATTGGTTAGTTTAATTAGATATATCAAATAAACCCTGTTTATACTTGGACGCGCATTAGGCGGACACCTTTCTTCTGTGTCCGAGTTTTATATATATCCCACTCTCATTCTTTTGTGCAGAATGTTAAACAAGAAGTCAGAGTCCTAGGTTTGAGCCCGGGTCTCCTGGACGTAGATCAAACACTCTACCACAGACCCACTGCGCCAGTTTAGCAACGGTAATCCAAGAACGTTCAGTCGAAATGTTCCAAAAAGACGACATTAACCAGTGGACTCCTTTTACAAATTCTTAGTTTACCTGCTTAAATTGATATCAAATCATTAGGAAAGTTGATTTTAAGCAAAACAACAATGTTTGCGTGTCGTAAGTCGATATAATTAATCCTTTGAGTGTCTTTCAACCTTCTCAGTGAACAACTCCTACATTTGGTCATTTTTTCAAATTTATCCATGCCAGTCGGAAATAGGCCTAGACTGAGCCAAAACTGCTGCATTTTATGACCCTCAAAACAGCTGTGGAGATCTCAAACTCATCAATTACTGCTGTGAAAAGTTTGCCAACAGTCTGATTTTAGTGTTGAACTATGAATATAATGATAGCTTTCATTTTGAACATTGAATAATGCTAATTTGTTCATGTAGGCCAACCAGTCATGCACGATTTATGTATATTTTTTTATTAATATTCACATTTTGCGATCTTCTAGCGTAGCGCACATGCACGAGCATGATGCAAACATTGAATAAATGAATTTCACTCATTGTGCATCATCGTGGACCTGCACAAAATCTTTTTTATTTGATAGCAAAAATTTTGTTTTGGGAATTTCTACATCCTCTGAGACCTGAGGGGGGTCCAGTGGACCCCTTTGGCCTATCTACCATGCTTCTACCGATTCAAATGAAATGAAATTACACATGCAGTTCACTGTCAAAAAAATGATTTTACATGGGCATGAGCGGTTGATATATCATCAGCACAAAAAGTGAAATAGAAAAATATGGCTCCGGGGTCCACTGGACCCCCCACAGGTCTCTGAGGGTCAATGTGTAGATGGTGAACTCCTCAACATTCCGATACAATAATTGGATTGTCATTGCTTTCTGCCTTAATCTTGCATTCCATTGAACTCTGGAGTGTAATTTCTCTTTTTATCTATCTTACAGGAATATGGATTGTTGTTGACAACATATCAAAGGAATTCACTCAAGCACCATCAATATTCTCTATTTTTCTTGATAATTCAAGCCCCGTGACTGTGAAGGATATACGGATTAACATCGCAAAATTGATCGACTGTTCGACTGAGGACATTGTGTTGACCAGAGTCTTCGGTTTTCATGAGGAGAATCGTGTCTACTATGTTTTCGGAAAATATCATTATGAATTTGCTGATACAGAAGGAAAAACTTATTCTACTAACGTTGTAGATGAAAAGCTTGACTTTCTCAGCGACAACAGCTCGGTCTTCCACGTCGCCGGTCAGGAAAGAAATAAAGTCACCCTCACACCACCAAGTAATCTGAAACCTTTCCTATGATATGCTTGAATTCAGTTATACCTTAGATGCATATGATAACAGAATGGTACTCGTAAGTACAATGTAATTTCCAAGTTCACCACGAAATATTGGCAACAGAAGACCACAACACGGACTACACTGTAAGCTGTACACAGCTCAATCAACAGCTAAAATTATTTATTTACTTATAAAAGTACTTGTAGCGCACAATACAATGCTACAAGGCGCTCTGTTTGAATAGATAGGTTTTAACAACCGACGAAAGCTGGAGCGTGTCAAGATATTGGTCTCAATAATTACAGTGCGCGACAGCAAGTTGGAAACCTGGCATAAATCTACGGACACGTACATTTTTCAACAACTTCTACATTTTTTTGCTATTAGGAAATATCGACAAATTTATAATCATCTGAAAGAGAATTTTCGGATCTATCATTTGAATGTTGTTGAATTAATTGCTTTTGAAATTGGTGGTTCCTAGAGGCCCATAGACCCAAAAGCCCCAAATTTTCTTTGACTTGTTTTGACAAGCGCATAAATCAATCTGAAACATTCTCCTTGTGATATTTAAAACCGTCACAAAATAGGCTTTCAGAAAATATATAGTTTGACAGTGTTTTCTCGAAGTTTATAGGCAATATTTTGAAAGAAGTATAGATAGAAAATTTGGCGATTTTTTCATGTTCAGAATGTGTTGCGATAATAACAGAAATAACGCTGTTAACTAACTGGTGGCATTTATTTACCTCAAAACTAGTGTTTTCTGCTTTTGTTGGGTAAATTTAAGGCCTTTCCAAGAAATATTCTGAAAATGAAAAAATCGCCACATTATCTATCTATATACTACTTTCAAAATATTGCCTATAAACTTCGAGAAAACACTTTCAAACCATATATTTTCTGAAAGCCTATTTTGTGACGGTCTTGAATATCACAAGGAGAATGTTTCAAATTGATTTATGTGCTTGTCAAAAACAAGTCAAAGAAAATCTGGGGCTTTCGGGTCTATGGGCCTCTAGGAACCACCAATTTCAAAAACAATTAATTCAATAACATTCAAATGATAGATCCGAAAATTCTCTTTCAGATGATTATAAATTTGTCGATATTTCCTAATAGCAAACAATTTTTAGGTGTTGGAAAAAATACGTGTCCGTAGATTTATGCTAAGTTTCCAACTTGCTGTCGCGCACTGTAGATTCATTATTGCATTTTGATTGCTCACAACTTTATTACATTGCCGTAAAATCTCAAGATCTTTTCAATGCTAAAGATGTCGCCTACTTTTATCAGACATGCAGTTTATGAATTATTTTGGAGAAACATTTTGAATTCGCCTTATGCAGTGGAGTGACAGACTTATGGAACTCTGGAGTTTCCTTTTAGAATGGTTATTTCTAGATGTCACCAGCGATGGCACTATCATCGCTTGCCATTAAGGAAACTCTTTCTGGACTTTTGTCCATTAAAGAGAACTATTACTTTTTCAGGTATTTTTCACGAACTTTCAAATCTTTACATATGTGAGCTTCGTCTAAATACTAACGAATTTTGCAGAAATACAGCACGAATGACACGAACTTACAAGCTATTTCTTTATTTTGCTTCCAGACAATTTTGAAACTATTGAATGGAAGAAAATCAGGTCTTTGGGAAATGGTGCATTTGGTGATGTCAGTTTAGTTGTGGATGTGAAAACTGGACTTGAATATGCGATGAAAGAACTTCATAGAGCAGGTGCATCATCACTCAAAACTTTCAAGAATGAAATTTATATCTTCAGTTTTCTAAAACACAAGCACATCGTCTCATACATAAGTGCACAAGGAGACGGAAGATCGTTGAAAGTTTTCCTGCAATACATGCCAGGGGTGAGTGAATGAAAGAAAAGACCGGTACCAATGAAATGATGCCTCGCCCCGTTGGGAGGGGGACAAAGCTTCCTACCCGTCAAATCTTTGCTCCGGTATTTGAAATACTTCTTCATATTCTCCGAGATCTCTTATATAGTATACTGTAATTCACATATAATTATGTACTGCATTATACACTCTTTAGCTAAATTAATGTTACATACGGGTATATTCACTTGTGAAATTTAATTTATCTTTTAATTAATTTTTCTTTCCTGTCTTATAATGTAATATCATGTTTGCTCTTTGATGCGCTTAAGTGAAAAGACCATTTTACTGATGTCTGTGTTCATACATTGAGTGCACCAGTTGCAGGAAATTCCACCATCTTCATGATAATCGAGCGAGATGTTCCCACATAAATCACTCTACGTTTTCACTGATGTGACAATGAATGTATGTACAACTGGTTATAAATAAGAAAATGAAGTATTTCTAGATTCGATACAAAGCTTTTCAGATGTTCACTGGGCAAAAGTTTGTAAACACGTTCATGCACAGTACATGAATGCAATCATAAGTCCCCCCCTTAAATTGTATAGAGTGGTTTGCATTCGTCTATTAAGTACCTTAATAATCAATTAATTTCTATGCCAAATCAACTCCAACATTCTAACCATAGAAATGGATCTTCATCTCATGTTTTTGTCTTCTAGATGTCTACGGAAAACTGTGTAATTTTCATTACTTCATAGTTTTGACTATTCAGTCCCTTTCATTCAATATTTCAATGCTATCCTGTTGTCAATTGCGATATCAAATAAAACTGCTTACAAGAGCTGGCGAAAAAGTAATATCATAGTTGTCGCATAGAAATTAACAATACCATAGAAAGTCCACTTCTATGAGCTATCGCCACAAATCAAGCATTGATTCCATACTTCCCTTATATACTTACTTTGTTAGAAATAGAAAGATATTGGTATCATTTAATGCAGTGACATTCTTTGATGATTGCTTCTTACGATTAGTGAAAATATCGTTATATCTACATTTGTGCTATTTTCATCCTATACGAGGCCTATGTTATGTATGTTTCGTTTCTCGATCAGGCATGTTGTTAGGAATGTAGCTTAGTCATGCATGATGTTCTAATTAGGAAAATATTGGGCTGTAGACGTAAACAGGGTTGATGATATTAATCCCAGAGATAACCTATGCCGATAATTAAAACTTTTAGCTGAATATTAATATGGCCTCAATTCCGCAATAACAAATTCATGTAATAAAAAGTAATTAATATGAACATTAGATACATATTAATTGGATAGCAATATGTACAATATGGTATGATTCAAAATATCTTCATGCAATTTTAAATATCAAAATTCCAAGCATGTTCTGGAAATTGTTGTTCCACTTCATTAGAGAAATATCTACTCTTGGGTCCAATCTTGGGGGTACCCAAGCCCAAGTTTGGACCCAACCTTGAGATTAGCATCATTATTGAAGGCACATCACGCTACCGTGTATCATACTCTGAGTAGGGCTGTGCACAGTAAACTTGCACCGATTATTTCTGCTTGCACGAGCTCTTGGGCTAGTGCATTGAAAAGTGTGGATTTCGACCAACATAAAATTTGATTGCTTACATCTTTCAATGTTGATTAATAAATGATAAAATTAAAAAATGCAATTTGATATCTTGATTTAGTCACAACAAATACAGAGAGGAAAATATTTTAGGAATATAATGTAATTAATCCAGTTAAGAGAACACTTTCACTTAAGTTGTTGAAGCTGAGTAGTGTCGAGATGCTATTCTCTTGCATATTGATTTGTAAATTGCGTTGTTCATGCTTTATAGAAATTTGCGTATGTCGTGACCCATTTTTTGTTGTTAACGTTGTGTGGATTTTCTATAACTTCTTTTTTGATTTAGCTTAACTAAATCCATAAATACTATCTTTGAGATTTGCATGTTAAGTACAATAAGAGTCACTTGTAGTGTTGATAAAATGGTAAGATGCTGTGAATCTGTTTCTGATTCTTCAGCAATATTAGAGTTTTCCCTGTGCCTTTTATAATTTGCATATATTTCTAGAAAGTGGCAACAGACACCCTACCTTCAAAATTTAAATGACATTATTAATTGCTAGCCATAGCTCTAATTCTGAATAAGGCATTGACCATGGGATATTTTATACGCGAAACATGCTATATTCTATTTCTATAAAAGGGCTCCACAAATCTCAAACGTCAATAAGCATATTAACCATTGTATTACTCATTGTATGAATCAATTTACTTATCACCATAGAAGTTTATAACAGCAAAACTTCTGGAATGGAAGTTAAGCTTCATGCAATACACACTAGCGGCACATTCATCGCGCGCATTTTCTTTTACATATAGATACACTTGTCAGCGTCTGCATCACTGGTTCAGAATCAGTCACATGTGCAAATCTAAGCTGTTAATTGTTGATTCATTCCCCAACTTTGTTCCCCCGGATGTGCCGCGGACTTGAGTCAATTTCCATTCTGTCAACTTCAGATAATCAGTTTGTTTCTATGCTCATCACCCTGTTGAATGCAGGAAGTTGGGTATGCGTGCAGCATATATAGCAGACTCAGTCTGTATTTCATACAAATAAAAGAGAATTGGCATCAAAATCTGTCTGAAAATTCAAGTACAGCTTCACATAACAGACGCTAATTGATGCAAACTTTATCTAGGATAGAAAACCGCTTTGAAAATGCATGAACTACAGGATATCAAAATGAGCGAACGACATTTGTAAATTGGAAGAACTTTAATTGATTCAGCCGCAAATGGATAGACGGCCAGGTGAGTGAACCACGGATGAGAAGTAAAGAAGAATTGAGTACACAGAGCTCATCCATCATTGAGTGCTCAATAGGGAATGCTGTGATTAATGGATTGAAATTCTGAGATTAGTATCTGAGCTGAGATTATGGCTTAAAACATCATGCTTTAACATATTCCTTGGTGATGTTCTCAGCATCCATATTCACCTCTACAGCATGCCATGGATAGACAGTAGAACTACAATTACGTCAGTATAATAGAAGTACAGACTGGTTGAAGATAACGGCGCATGCAGGAATTGGGCAAAAAGAAATTCTCAATGCCTTACTGGATTATGAAATTTTGTCGTTCAACGCGTGCGGATTGCTGTAAATTCCTTCATGATGATCGGATCGCCACGATTCCTTCAGATTCCAAGTTTTGTGGATGAAGCTAGTCCATCAGGTAATTACTGTAAAAGATAGCAAGTGTAAAAAAACGTTCGCAAATCTCTCTGGAAAACCAAATCGTCTGTGTCTCATTGCTGTGTCATCCAGCTGTTGACAGTCACATGAGTTTCACACAATTTGTCACGTTTATTGTTGACCTGAATGCTCATTGCTCGATATCTATGTAAAATTCTGTCCGAAGATTGTGCCACTTCATAAGCACTACATGCTGCGATGATCCCTCCTAGACAAATAGCATGCCTAGTGCGAGAGCTATGTGATACGGAAGTAGTCTTGTCGGAATGCAATTCATGTAAGAAGTCGAATTGAAGTTGAAAAAGCCCGAGACCACTGACATATACTTCCTAAATTCGCGCCCGAGCTTCTTATCACCTCCCTAATTTGTAGATTGCCACCAAACATCAGTAAAACGACACTTGTTAAATTGTGATTCCAGCCGTCTTGGCAAGGTGTGCAGCGTCAAGCATCACAAAATTCCATTTGTTTATATATACACGTACTGTATATCCAACCGCTTCCGAGTATTGAGAGTAGAAAAAACTGGGAAGTACATGGATCTACATAAAGAAATGGGATTTTGAAATGTTTGACGTACTGCGTACCTTACAAGACGACTGAATCACAACTTAAGAGCTGTCGTTTTACCAATACTGGGTGACAATCAACATATTAAGATCGTGCGCGAATTTAGAAAAAAGTCAGCATTAGCTCTTGGACTAACCTGTCTACATTAACTATTTATTCACATAATACTTGTCAATTCTAGGAATCTAAATTATTGTTGTACAAACATGGCGTATTTAAAGGCATTTCTAAAAACACGGTTTCATAGCCAGGCTCTGAAGATATCACAAAAATGCTCATGTGCAAAAGAACTCTATTAAAACATCTCTGAAAACATGGTACAAAACATACATGATCACGAAAATAGGTTTTAAGAGACGTTGTAGAAGAGCTTAAATCTCTTCTTTTTCCCTTTGACGAAAAGTTGATTTTGTAAGACTTTTGGGAAAGTTGATTGGAAAATACAATATGCGGTGCACTCTCAATTATGTGCCACACCTTCATGAGGTTCTGAACATTACTGTAACAAGTGACAACAGTAACAAGAAGAGTACAACAAGTGATTAACAAACAGAACTTATGCGGTGCAATGTAAACTATAAACCGTAAATATCCGTTAAAATAAACAGCTAAAATTAGCTTCAAGGTTTTTTGTAGTCTGAACTGTAAATATCCGTAAAAGCAGACGTTTTTTATTTGATATGAACGGTTTTTGAGTGTTACGTCATCGTATTTTAACTTACGTCATCACTCATCACGTTGTGACGTCATCATTTTTGGAGCTTGTTCTTGTGTGGTCATGTCAAAACAAAATGCCACTTAACCAAAAAAAGTGCCAGCAGATGTTGATTCATCGTGTTAGAAATGATTCGGTTGTACCGCATGATAAAATTGAATTGACAAACTCACTTACGATTCTCGGTGTGACTCTGACCTCTGTATCTCAAGTGGAATAAACATTTCAATCGTGTGATTCTTTCAGCATCAAGGCGTTTGCATTTACTCCGAGCAGTAAAGCAATTTGTTGAGAAAAGGAAGTTGGTTGAGGTGTACAAATCTTCCATGATGTCAATCATACTTTATGCATCACCCCTATTTTGTCAGTTGCCTACTTCCATTATAAAGAAACTGGAAAGAATCCAAAAGAGAGCCCATCATATTATTTGCGATTCCTTCTGTGAGTGCTTTGTAACTGGCAATTTGACAGATATCCGGGAAAGGTTAGCGCTGAATTTCTTAGAGAAGTGTAAATGTCTTGAGCATCCTTTGCATCAATATCTCCCGTCAGTATTGCCTCGTTCCGGGCACTACGCTCTGTCATACTGTTCAACGAACAGACGCCTAAATTCGTTCTTTCCTTGGTGTTGTATGTTGGCAAATAGCACCAGCTCTGTGGTTTGAGCATCAAATCTGTACATGCGTCTACTTTATTCTGTTATTTTGTAGCTCATGTCATGTGTATCTATGCTTGTCTTTTTTGATTTTCATTGTCTTGCAATATACACCTTACTTACTTACTTATTTTAACAGATATTTACGGATATTTTCTGTGAAGTTAAACGGTTATTTTAGCTGTTTTTAATGGTGTACAGTGTAGGTAGAGTGGTGACCTTAATTCCATAGTCAATATTCCTCAGTTTACACAAGCCAATTTTATATCACATGTCATTGTTTGAAGAAATATTGAACAACCACAACCACGTTTTTAACCTTACTCTCAGCTGAGATTTTTACCATCTGTAGGGATCCCTGTGGAAGAAGATTGAGAAACAGAAAGTGTTGACGGAATCCCTCACATCACAGTACACTCGTCAAATACTAGAAGGATTACAGTATCTTCACAGTATACCGATTATTCATCGCGACGTCCATTCTGGGAATATCCTTATCGATAACGATGGCTATGTAAAACTGACGGACTTTGGCTTAGCCTGCCAGTTGCCTGGAAATACTCTACACGTCCATTCCTACTATGCTGGAATTGCCAACTTCACAGCACCCGAGGTGTTTAGTAGGAAGGGCTACAAAACCTCATCTGACATCTGGAGTTTGGCTGTCTGCATCCTGCATATGATAACAGGTGAAATTTAACTTTATAATTCGACACTATTTTTTGTGATGCATTTCTATTTGTTTAATGCTTTAGGTTCAATAATAATGAGTCGTTTCGCCTAATTCTCTTCATCCCTTTTAATAACTGCTTTTTCCTGCACTTCTCTATTCTTAAAGTCTTAAAGACCTTAAATGAAGCAATAAATAAAAATGAACCTTGTTTATACTCGGAAGCACATTAAGCACGGAGCCTTTCTTCCATGTGGGCGAGTTATCATTTATCCCACTCCATTTCTTTTTGTGCTGAGTGTTTAACAGGAACTCAGAGTGTACCTATTTTAGAAGTCTTAGGTTTGACCCGACCAAGGTTGAACCAAGGTCTCCCGGAGGCAGAGCGAGCACTCTACCACAAGGCCACATCGCCGGGGCAATGGTGTTTTACTTAGGAAATCTGTCCACTGCTCGGAAAGGTAAGCTTAGTCATTTCGATTATCAGTGGGAATGCAATTCAACATTCTCCGATAACCAATGATGAAAATACATCGTAAATGTAAAGCAACATGTATTATGTAGGCTCACGATACGAGTGACTCGCAATACTGAAATCACCCACGCTATCGAATGATTGTGTGAAGCACACAATTCTACACATAGAAGACCACTAAAAAGAAAAATTTTCATCTGCTGTTTATCTGCATGAAAATATGCTGTAGAGCGATTTGTTTCGAAAAGCCGGGACTTGGACGAGTACCCGGGATTGCAGTCCTTGTTGCGGATGTAGAGTTATATACATTAAGGCCTTAAGGCGCAGATAATTTTGGACGATCTGCTGCATTTCCTTAATGATAAGCGAATTGTCTTGCTTTCGATTTGTCAGTTGTGAATTATAACGTGGCCGTGATCAAGTCAAATGAACAATACCTTGTGCATGTACATGCTGCGGTAATGGCAATATTACTTGAAGTGAGAATATTAATATCTTCAGTGACATGGGAAGTAGAAGTGTTGCGACCTCCCCAAAGGTAAGAACAGAAAAAGGCCAAATCCCTGTGCGTGAATAATGTATCTAATAGATGCAAAGCAGGTGGGGGCCGTTAAGAGAGCCGATTTGGCATTCGCGGAGAATGTGGTAGTGAGTGTACTGTCATCAACTTGGCACCGGAAGGCGAGCAGGACACTGAGGCAGGAATTGAGGTACCCTGCAGAGTTGACTACACGGCTTGACCAAGAACTTGACATTGACTGAGGCCGTTAGACGAGATATAACGGCAGCTTCGCAGTGATTCACCGCAAGAGAACGCACGTGCAGGCGGGAGAGAGAGAGTGTTTTTTCGGTTGTTCGGCAGGGAAGTCTGGTACTTATGGGATATCTCAAATTTGTCTAAAATCCGTAAAAATGAATAATCGTCACAAAGCTGTAGAGACACGTACTTAAGCATGTTTTCTACTCACCTGCCAAAATTGTCGGACAAATACGTTTTGAATAAATGGCGATAACTTGAAGTGCAGCGATGTCTGCAGCTTGATTTGACTTCATCTGACTTCATCGCCTGAGCAGAAAACACTTGAGGTCAACAAAGACATTTCCCGACAACTCGTAAAGTGATGATGACCACGCCACATTCAATATACACTGCAAATTCTAGGGCACGAAATTTCGCTGGAATTAGGCACAAAATTTAGGCATCAATTCTAACCAACACAAGGCACGAGTAGGCACGAAGTTCATAGTGCCGAGTTCGTGCCCATTGATTTTTCCTTCGATTTCATTGGATAAACAAACATTTGGTTTGGAGCCTATTAGTGCCTAGTGGCGCCTACTGGCACGAAATTTTGGCTTCGTGTCTAAGTTAGTGCCCTGCAGTTTACGGTGTACTAACAATTTTAGCTTAAGAAAGGTGTGGCAAGGTAGTGGTCGTGGGAAGATTTCCAACAGCAGTGGATGAGACGAAGAGGGAGAGAGAACAATGTACACACGAGTAACAATAACGCGTCGAACAGACGAAGTCAGATCAAGCTGCAGACTTCGCTACACTTCACGCTATCGTCTTTAATGCACAAAGTACTTGTCCGATCTGCATAATTTTTGTATGTCGGTGGGTAGAAAGTATGCATAAGTACTTTTGCTTGAAGTTTGATGACGATTGATTCATTTTTGCAGATTTTAGACAAATTTGAAAACGTGGGGGGCGATAACCCACAAGTACCGGAAGTTTTGATGTATTTCCTTATTGTGTGGAATCGATTATCCATCTGGAGCATTTTATTGGTGCTCAGTCATTTGCCGATTTTCTGACACTGGGTATCGTTTCACTGTCCTTTGAGTGAAGGGAAAGAGAATCTGCGCCGATAGATGTCTCACATAAACGATTCTATTGGTCGTCGCTGATTTAAGAGTTATTTGACACTAAGCATCGCTTCGGCTTGAATCGAGCCGAGTCAGAGATTATGAGGGAGAAGATGATAGTCTGCGTTTTCGTCACAGAAGGAACTGTTGAGTGGGCGAGAACATGAATTTTTAAACAGACTGACTGGTCGTTCAGTGAAAGAATTTATCATCAAGGGACCAGGATTAGATGGTCGTCTGAACGAGGTTGAATTTAATTTTAAAAAAAAGAACTCACTTTGTGCCAAAAATATCATAGTTATTGTGAGGTGGTCGTTAAGCGAGGTTCTACTATGTATAGAAATCTCCGTGCTCTAATATATTTTGATTAAAAGTATCATAAGATTTTTGACACTTTTTGATTATAAATTTTCATGTTATTTACATCAATTATCTGATTCTCATCACATATTTCACTTTCTACTTTTTGTAACTTTTTCTAATTACATTTAGTGTCATTGAGTCTGTACATGATAGATGTGCAGGGCCACACCCGAACAGATCTGGGCGTTCAGGAATGCTAGTCGAATTCCTGCTGATGAACTCACTACATAGAATCTAAATCTATAACTCACTATCATAAAATCATGTAATGATTATAAGCATTAAACATGTTTTGTTTCGTGCGCACGTTCTGTTGAAGCTTGGAGTGATTCTGAACACCTGTAGAGAATCAAGCATGCTTACAGATGTAGATATTAATCTGACTTAAAGAGGTATGAAGCTTCCAGTCAGGAGGCTATGTCTAGCATAATGTAGGCCTAGTATAATTCAACTGAACTGAATTTTGTATGACATATAATCAATTTACTTCGAGGAGCATTTCTTCTTAAAGTTTTATCCTAGTTTTATTTTTGGAAATAAATCGACTTTGATGACGGACACTTGTTGCCTATTCTTCGTCATCAGCTTTGACCTTGTGTGAAGAGAACAGAATACTCTTGTTTTTGAAGAGACAACAACCATTTTACATGCTATTATGAGTTGCATGTTCTGAATTAAGCCAACTGTTCTTATGTAATTCTGCACGATTTCTTAGTCCTGAATTTTCAAAAAATCCTTCTCTCATAATTTTCTATGGAGATTGAAGAAAATCCCGCTTTTGGCATAAGTAGACGTGCAAGGGATCCTGATATCTTCTAACAGAACCGGGCCCGGAAGACGTAAGCGTCAATAAATCAGAGATATCTTGATGCAGATCACATGGCGTTGAGGTTTATGTGAATACACACATCCCAGTTGGGTTTTTCGACGAAAATGATGGTTTCAAAGTTGGAGGCATTGTCCTGAACAACCTCAGATACGCAGACGATACTGTGATCATTGCCGAATCAGAAGCGCAGCTGCAAGAGCTCATAGACGTTGTTATCGCTGAAAGTGAAAGCAAAAGTTTGTATTTAAATATAAGAAAATCTGTCACCATGGTCTTCAGCAAAAACTATATATTGGCTCCTTGCCGAATAATGGTTCATGGAGAGATATTGAAGCAAGTTGAAGCTTTCGTCTACTTAGGCAGCATGCTAACTCAGAATGGCCGATGCCACACGGAGATACGAAGAAGAATAGCCATCGCGAAGGCCTCGTTCTCTTCTCTAAGCCAAGTTCTAACATCGCGCTCACTGCTATTGTCGACAAGGATGAGAACGCTGAAGTGTTATGTTTGGTCAACGCTGTTATATGGCTGTGAGACCTGGACGGTGAGTCGCGCAGATAGACAGAAACTCAAAGCGGCGGAAATGTGGTTCCTTCGTCGAATATTCAAAATCTCCTGGACGGAACATCGCAGCAACGAGCAGGTTTTGGCAATGGCGCAAACATCGGCAAATTTGCTTCGGGAAATAAAGGAAAGGCAATTTCGGTTCCTGGGACACGTACTGAGGAAGGATGCAATGGATAAATTAGCAACCACCGGAATGATCGAGGGCAAACGAGCTCGGGGACGTCAGCGGGAGACATACGTCACCACATTGGCAAAGGACCTGGACATCACAAATATCGACTTGCTGCGCATGGCAACAAATTGTTCCATGTATAGACATTTTTGTGTCTCATGAACCCAACGTTCCAATGGAATGTTTTATGTTGAGGAAAGCCCATAATGGCTGATGTTGCCAATTTAGCAAGAAAAAAACCAAACTAGTTCTTCTGTCGGAGATCTTTCGTCCTACCCTCGGTGGACATCATCATGCGAATGAGAACCACAGCGAATCATGTCATCGATCAATATCATAAAAATAGATTGTTGTTTATCTGAAACTGACTAGAATGGAAATTGACTCAAGGTCGCGGCACACCCGGGGGAACTAAGTTGGGGCATGAACCACCAATGAAAAGCTTAGAATCGCACATGTGACTGAGTCTAACCCAATCATACAGCCGTTGACAAGTGTATCGAAGTCAAAATGCGTGCGATTTTTGTGCCACTATTGTGTATTGCATGAAGCTTTACTTCCATTCTAGAGGTTTTATTGTTATCAATTTCTATTATCAATATAGTTCAGACATTCAAAGAGAAGCGTAGACAGAGTGTTAACTGACATGAATACCAAAGATATCGGAAATACGACTAGGAGTAGTATGGAGGACACATCTGTATGATCATTCTTGATGTGTCCTACATACTACTACTAGTCGTATTTCCGATATCTTTGGTATTCATGTTCTTATGTAATTCTGCACGATTTCTTAGTCCTGAATTTTCAAAAAATCCTTCTCTCATAATTTTCTATGGAGATTGAAGAAAATCCCGCTTTTGGCATAAGTAGACGTGCAAGGGATCCTGATATCTTCTAACAGAACCGGGCCCGGAAGACGTAAGCGTCAATAAATCAGAGATATCTTGATGCAGATCACATGGTGTTGAGGCTTATTTATAGCTGCTTTTGTCAGAGTTCCAGTGGAATATGGGGATGTGATTGATTGAGTTGGGGTTTTGCACACAAGCCACAGAAAACAAAAGCAGCTATCAACATAATCTCTAAATAATGTGATAAATTAACACCGCCTTTTAATCGTTTTTCTCTCGTTACAATGTATACAAAAAATTAGGTTTCTCAGTTTTATTGGCACTTTACGTAAATTTAGAAAATACTTGACTGATACATATTAACGATTAGGCGCCTTTTGCTAACATCCTATTACTTAAAATGCATGCAGTAGATACATGAAATACTATCTGAAATGTGCAACATCTTAAGGGAGAAACAAGCGAAGCGATGAAGAACTAGTGGAAACCAACTTTAACTCTATGCAACAACATTGACTTTTGATCATCATGATTAACTGTCTCATGTAGGCCTAGACA
Organism: Prostheceraeus crozeri; assembly: GCA_907163375.1. NCBI lineage: Eukaryota > Metazoa > Platyhelminthes > Polycladida > Euryleptidae > Prostheceraeus > Prostheceraeus crozeri. Next base: position 60,600 of record CAJQUW010013754.1, on the reverse strand, counting down.
AATAAGGATAGACAGCTTTACAACATTAATTGTCTGATTTTGTTGCGCAAACCTTCTTGAGAAATTCCTATATAAACATCTCGTCAACGATATTTACAGAATTGCATCAATGTTCACCCCGTATTAACAAAATATAAAATATGTGCATCAATCTTTTGTGCAAATATTTTGAATGCTCTTAGGCCTCTTCAGAGAAGTCCAGTACATAGACGGTCATATTCTGCAAATTGACATATATTTAGTTGAATGTCAATGTTAACAACATCAATATATCGAATTCGCAACTCTACAAAGACCTTCACATTTTAGATTTAATGATTGGCTTTAGTTTTTAGTACAAGCACTGATTTTGAGTGGTGGACTGCTTGTCTGGACATATCGATTCTACAGAGTGAAAGAAGTCATCTTCAACAGTTACTGCCCCATGCTGAACAGTTTCATGCGTGTAGTACTTTCAGATCATATCACATTGTAGAGAGTAACTGAGTTCAAACAGACTTCAAGCAAAACTGAGCTCATTCTGGCATTTAAATTTGGGAGCAGACCACAACGTTCAGAAGTTTCAATGATATGAAAATCTGCATTTCTCTACATGCCTCATTCATTCATTCGATCAAAACAGACACATTATTAGCAAAAGTTAATTTCCCTTAAGGAGCATTTTGATGGAATTTTAAGTTGATTATGATTATGTTGTCAGCCTTGCTGCTGATAGTTGAATAAAAAGATTGTTGAATAGCTGCAATACTTCTCAAAAGTACTGGAACTGAATGACTATCCGAAAGATCTCAAATATGTGACAAGAAATAATATCAGACAAAAACGCAATGAATCCGTAGAATATTCATACTACAAGATCCCTTACATCTCAGATAACATCAACAACAAAATCAATGCAATATTTCAAGAGTTCAAGCTTCCTGTTGGAATAACTTACGAATCTTTCACTCTCAGAAATGCACTGAACAAACAACATCAAAAACAACAAACATGCGGTTGCAAATGATGCCGGAATCCTGAAAAATACATATGTCTCAAAGAAATGGTAGTATACGAAATAAAATGTAACAAATGCAAAGAACTGTACGTCGGAAGTACAATAAGAAAACTGCATACTAGAATCACTGAACATCTCAAATCAAAAGACTCATCAATGTCTAAACATCTCAAGATATGCCAAACCAGTGACCAACAAATATCAGTGTCAATTATAGAACATGATAGAGATCTAATAAACCTAAGATTCCGTGAGGCTATGCAAATCAAGATTTTGAAGCCATCTATCAACAACAAAGATGAGCTATCAGATTTTCATACTCTAATTTTCTAATGCTTGTGTACATAGTATTTCGAATTTTGTATCCTTTTTTTATTTACCTAGCTTGGTCTTTTCTATCCTTGTATAATTTGAGAATGGAGTCATAACTCCGAAACATTGTTTTAAAAACTGATAAAATTTTATTCAACTATCAGCAGCAAGGCTTGCAACATAATCACACACTCTATCTTTTTAATAAAACACCTAATTTTCGACTGTAACTTACTGTAAATTTTGTCTCACCTTTTCCTGGCTCACACCAAGCATTGTAGGTGACAAACATTGTTGATCACGTAAGGAATAAAATTCTATAACATTCTATAAAATTAACGTTTTTGATTAACGTTGAGTGATGTTCATTGTTTTCCGATTGTGGTCAGTGATATCTAATCAGGCGCTGCGCATCTTTTTACAGAGTAAGGGGGACTACGTGCCATCAGTTTTTCATGCTCTCACAAGGCTCTTGTGAAATTATCATGCTTACTGTCCCATAAACTTCCGAGGCCCTTGCCAAATTTCAGGTTTTAACTGATGGATTCACCAAATCATACGTCTGATACAGTTGATAGGTCATTATAAACTAATACTATCATTAATGAATTTAACTGACGGAAAATAACTGTTCGTCCCGGTGGATTTGAACCACTGACCTCTGACAGTTTAGGCAAACGCTCTACCAACTGAGCTATCGACGGACAACAGAATGACATAAGCTCTCAGTTGAAAAATCTACGTGATCCAATCAAATAGCTTCATCCCCCAAGACAACACAGCATTAACCGTCAAGCCAAACTACTAATACCAAGATATCAGTAGCTCAAAGGCAGCATTATACTTTTTTGAAGGATTTATCTACGATATGAGAGAAGCACTCGCTGAAATACTTCCTCTAATTTTCCTTAAATAAACGCGAGGCCTTTCAGCCGCTGCAGGCTGTCATCGAAAGGCAAGTGAGTGATTGCTGCGCTTAAAAAAGAAGGGCGAATTTGACATCTCAAAAAGCTGTGTTTATGATTTTTATTGCTCAGAAGACGCTGACGTCGACGTTATGTAAACCGTTAATAGACTTCATTGAAATTCTTGAAAATGAGCTGTCAAAGCTAAATTATATCAGTAGTTGGTGCAATAAAAAGAATGCTAGATTCTTATGTTGGCGGTATACTTAGAAAAATTCATTCGAAATTCATTCTGTAATAGTCAATGTTTTCAAAAAGGATGCTGCTGACCCTTCATCCTACTCAACGTTGAAAAGATGGATTTTGCCTCTTTCAAATTGGTTTATCTTGTCTATCACGCCACGCGTGTGACATCTTCGACAATCAATCATTGCACAAATAACATGCACGTTGATGCATCTAAGCGCGTCATCCCAGCCTTTGTTTATACTCAAGCTTTGACAATTTCCTGTAGAAAATGTTGCGATTTGTGTTCGAATAAATGCGGCATTTCTTTTCTCTCATGCTTTATGTTTAGACTTCTTTGTAGTCTTTTAATGAAAAATCAAATAATGACCGTCAGTACAATTTCATATTTTGCATCCTGACCGTCAGTACAATTTCCTATTTTGCATTCTGACCTTCAGTACAATTTCATATTTTACATCCTGACCGTCAGTACAATTTCCTATTTTGCAACCTGACCTTCAGTACATTTTACTTTTTTACATCCTTTGCCAAAGAGTGTTAAAACACACGGTCACAGAAGATTGTATTTTTCATTATAAAATGAAGAAACCAACCGATGACAACAAGTAAATTATTTCAAGCTATTTAATAGCACAGTGTGACTTAGTTGTTTTTATGCATAAAGTTCGTGTTTGTATATTGGTAAATGCTGCTCGTGACGTCCTAGCACAGTTGATATACTAACGTATTCCAAAAGTATGAAGCTACTAAGTATTAAGTTATTGCTTGATATTATAATCTTGAAAATGACGAAGCTCCACGATTCATATCCTGAAATACATCGCGATGAATTCTGATTAGATTGCGATGGATTTTAAAGATGCGCGAACCCGACCCGATACGGATAAGAGCTGGCTAAACTTCTTCGGATCCTGTTGGCTGTGAAAATGATTTAAACCAGGCTTGCCGTTGGGATTGGGATCTCAATTGGGATCCCAATAGCTGTTAGGATTGGGTTGAGATTGGGCAACCAAAAATCCACTCCAATCCCAATAAGTCTTCTCCCAACAAAATATACACGTAATCGTTGACATTAGTCACTACGTCACAAATGTTTTCAGGTTGTACAGAGAAGTTCATTTTGTTGTGTCGCCAGTCTGACCTTGCCTCTCTCGAATTCGAGCATTGAGAGCTCTGTGATCCATGCAAATTGACACAGTCAGCTTTAACTCTACTCTATGGCTTTAACTTCCCTAGTTGCTAAAAATAGTGCTACTATAAATGTAGCAGCTATGTAACAGGCTTATACAATTCGCCTGTACGTCGTCATGCGCTTCGCTGCTTTTGTAATTAAGCTATAAATTGTAAGCCATTCAGGCCTATTTAACCGCATAAGCCACTGTCTACAGCCTGTTGCCTACTGTACGTATGAGCCCGTGTAGCAAGCTGCTTATTAACACCGCATTATCCGATATAGGTTTAATTAATACCAAGTGTGTTTGCAGTTCATACATATATATTAGCTGTACAAGTAGGCTCCTATAAGCTCTTTGGTGTAGGCAGTCTCGGTGCAAAATTTAGCCATACAGTGCGCCTATTATACATTATTGTGTAAAATCAACTGAAGTCTCTATTACAATATAGTCCTAGGCCTACGTCCGTGGCCTTCGTCAATTCAAAAAGTATCACATATGGCAGGCCTTAGGCTTCGTTTATACTTATGCTGTACAGCATGTTCCAGATGCTGTACAGTAGAAAATAGTGACATGCTGTACGACAAATGCTGTACAGCATGTTTGACGAAATCTATAAAGTTTGCTTGACTGGTTGTTGAATAGTACTCTATTGACATATTTCTGATGCACGCAACGGAACTTGACAGCAAAATGGATCCAATCGTGTTGATGTACATATATCGCAAGAAGAAGATGAGACTTTGGCCAATGACGTTCCAAGAATTATTGGATTTTACCAAGTCCTTATAGTCAGGTAGGCTCATATCCCAAAGATGGTCACAATCCCGAACATATTCAATCAATTGGTCGTCGTTCATTGTTGTTGTCGTACTGTAGAAAGAATCTTGCAATGATTCCTACACGACATGGCGTACAGCTATATTTCATCTTGACTGTCACTCAACCAGCAATAGTGTCCAATGACGAATTCATTCTATTACGCATATGTTGTTGATACAAATTGATCATTGTGCTGTGAAACATAGAAATAGAACTTTTACAGCACGCTGTACAGCAAATAATTTGTCGGCAGACAGCAGTTTTATGCTGTTGACAGCAGATGATGCTGCAAAAAATTGACCATTATGTTGCACAGCAAAAATGCAACAATTTTTTGCACATAATTTACCGAACAGCAAAAGTATAAATGAACCTTTAGCGCTAAGCCCCGATGCAGCTTGTGGTCAAATTGCGTGCGTTTTTAGCTCTAAAGCAGGCTATTGGGATTTCAATTGGGATCTGTTGGGATCCAAATGGAAATTCTCATTTGGATTGGGTTGGGATTGGGCTGGAAATTCATCCCAACGGCAAGCCTGATTAAAACTTGTGCTCTCTACAGTTTTAAAGACGTTATGAGAGATACACTGACCATCAATGGAAGCATTAATAAAAATGATTAATTGGGAATAGGCCCAGTTTTTATTAATGATAAGTATTTAAGTGAAAGCAGTATCACAAGCAAGAGACTCGAAAAGTGAGAGATTTCCGAATCGCTTTCATAGTCGTTGCCAACGTCAGAGGCACCTATGCACAACGCAACAAGTATGTTGAAGGTGGCAAGGTCATGTTGGGTTCGTGTTGAAGGTGGTAGGGTCGCGTTGGTCGGGTTCGGGTTCGGTCAACATTCGCTGCAGGCTCTAATGTACATTAGATTTATGGGCGTTCAGATGTCAATTGAATTATGCCTTTCAATATGCTCTATTCAAAGAGAATTATCGAGCTGTTTTTATAATCACTGACGATTCACAATTGGGCCCAGATATCAGGAGCAAACTCTAGTTTCTCTTTGTTGATCCATGATGAAAAAATGACCAAAAATTACTTCAATTTTTAACATATGCTGCAATCCTCCTTTGTTTTCTCTTCAGGGAAATTTCTCCTTCAAAGTGAACCATATCGCACTGTGGTTGTAACACGAATTGAGGAAAATATTCGTGTTTCTTATGATCTTCCTGAAGGAAGCTCAGCCGAACTGAAAGATTTCCTGACACAGGGATTTAACCGAGTCGCCGAAAAGCGTCCATCCGCGAAACAACTGCTGAACCACCCATTTTGTCAAATGGAATTGAACCACGAGTAGATTACCCTCCATCTGCTTCCTATCTGCACCGGATCTTTGCTCGATGTTGATTTTTGTGATTGTGATCATGAAGTTGGTTTTCTATCAGACTGAATGATATAATAAATCGCTTGGCGCCTCATACCGACGATTTAAGCTGATCATTGAAAGGTGATGTATTCTTTTTTACTGAGATCTATGGCATCAAATATCTGTGATTCTTATCTGTACAAGGCGCAAGTCTGATAGTCTCTCAACAACTGCGAGTAATGACAACAGCACACAATGCTGAACTTCAAAGCATCTTTTAAGCTTGAGATATGGTTTGGAATCCAAGTTGTGATCCATGGGAGCAATATCTATACAACTTTCACTGGAACGGCAAAGATGAGCAGAGATGTACTCCTATCTTAATGGAATAAAGTCTACATGATCAAATCGACTATCCTCATTCTGCAATTAAGACCGTCTCATTTGGAATTGAAGATATTTGAACCACTGACGGACACAATGTGACTCGAGACAGTGCGCACACGCATTTGCTTTTGATTTCGTCAAAGACTTTGGAAAAACATGTGCATCTAATGTTTGATCATCCATATTTAAAATGCAATGTACTCGTAAGTCTCATGAGCATTTAATCAACAATATAATAAATCGTATTAATTTGCAGTTGTCAAAAAATTTAGCAAAATTCATCCAATCTGAAGCGGCTGAATAGGGATTTCTTCCTCCCGAAATGTATGTAGTACACTGGACTATGTAGCCATCAGGTAAATGTTTCCACGGGCTACTATCAGTAGCATGAAGGCCACATGTTGTTCATACGATTCATGAATATTTGTCAGCTGAAATACTAGCTTGCAAATACTTACTTGTACTCAGCAACAATTATCGTGTTTGATACTCCACGATGTGTATCTGCTTTACATCTACCTGCATTATCTTGCTGTTGGGACTGGAACCTGAAGAAATCTATCAAATTGTGATGAACGACTATATAGCTTATGCTATATAGAAACTCTATGACCATTCATTTGTGAACGTTGAATATGCAATGATGTGTTGCAATTCAGTTTCAAGCCCTTGTACATAAACTTTTCTATGCTACGTCTTTCTGATAAAATGTTTTATTAAATGATGCATGAAATTTTGAATAAGTGCAATGACAGATTGTCATAGACAAATTTCATTTTACAGAAAATCTCAATTTGCTTGTCATATGATTTATATGTGCCTTCTTTGATCTTGTTTGACGAGGAGTGGTGCCGGGTGAACCTCGACAGATGTACATTTTCCCAGCCATAAGGTGTACAGGTGTACATCAATCTGTGAAAGTCTCATTTTCGATCTCGTGTCGAAGGGTCTAGGGTCTCTGGCTTTGGTGCACTTTCCCACCCCCTTTGTAAAAGTCTGCGCATGGATAGGCAGTAAAGTCTATCTAAAAAAACGTGTTTCAAATTTGCTCTCCAGGTGAATGAGATGTTCAACGTTCAGCCAGTTTCATGAGATGAACTAACACAATGTGTGACGTCAGCACGAGCATGGAAATATATCAGTGAATGAACTGAAAGGACAAGCATGATATTTTAAAAACTACATAACACTAGCATCAGCCTAAAAATAAGAAAGTTATAAGTCAAAGCAGATTAATAAATAATCAGAAAAAACAGCTCCATAGAATTCAAAGGATCATTCTGATAATTAACGCATCAAAAAGTACTCACTTTTCTAATTATTTTGTACCGGTCATTCGTTCATCTTTCAATCTAACTCAGTCCCGCACGTTTATTCTGATCGCATTACAAAGGCATGAAAAATTGCGACCACTTGATCGATGCTTCTCATTCGTTCGAAGGCACTGTGCATTGATCTATGTTTTAGCAATTAACTTTCAGATATTTAGACTGCCACACTGCGAGCAAAGGAAACCAGAACAATTAATATCTTCCGGACATACGTTCGCTCGATACGCTCGGGACGCTCGTGTTTGCTTTGCTTTCAGTGTGGCTGAGGCCTTAAACATTTTTTACGGTCTCAATTTGATGCCCAAGCAATGCTGCACATAAAAGGTGCGAGCGAGTACACGAACGCGAAGCACGAGTTTAATCGAGAGGGGTGTAACCACAGAATTAGACAAGTCGTCTCTTCTTCTGTTTGACTAGAAAGGAAACATTGGCACATGTAACATTAATGAAATGGCACAATATGCTGACATAATGCCATTGCAATCGAACAAAGAGCAGCCAATTCAACATTAAACACGCCAAATTGTGTGAAGTTTCAGTGACTGTTATCAGCCGGATCACACATCAGAGAGACACAGTCGACATCAAATTCTACAGAAAAGTTTGTGAACTTTTTTCGAGCGCCTACCAACTTTTTTAATAATGATCGGAGAGCCAACATTATCGAGAAAACTTTTGCGCAATGATCTAAATTCTTCGAATCTGAAGGAATCGTTGTGATCGGAGCATTTTGAAGGAATTCATAGAAATCCGCAAGCGACGCACGACTATTTTTCCTATCTCTGCAAGGTATTAGGAATTTCTTTTTGCCCACTTAGTAAGTCCCTGCATGTGCCATCGGTTTGAAACAGTTTGCACTTCTAGCAAGTGATACGCTTAAACAATCTAATTCTGTGGGTGCAACCGAATTTTGGCCACAGTTTTCTGACAAACTGACATCACTTCCTCAATGTATGAGTTTTATGAATCACAGATATCGAACCGCGTGACCAATGATTACTCAGACCGTTTCTAAACCATCGACAGGCGTCGTCATTCATTGTCGAGTTTGTTATAGACTAATAACACTCAATTTTTACCCAAAATTGCTGCATTTAGACCTGCCACTGAACTGCATCTGAACTGCCACTGCAGCACTGACGTCATGTTCTGTGTCAGAAGAAATTACGATAAACGTAATAAGGAGGTCATCTTCGTCATCTGTTGCACAGCACACCACTGCCAGTGTAAAGCAGGCCTTAGGTAAGGAGCATTCTCTGTCAACTCACCCGAATGTTCTCTATCTCTCTGTTGTGTTTTTTGCTCTTCTTGTAGCTAGCGTCTTGATTAACTTTCAATTGCTATTACTATGATGTAGAGAATGAACTTCTATGACAAAAAATGATCAACTATGTAGAACACGCCTTTAAATATTTTCCCTTTAGACATCGCAATCCAATAACTTTTCTAGTTGGATATCAGCAGTTCAGACGAAACCTTATCTACTAGGGAACAAAGTTAGAAGATCTCTATGTTTGAAACTCATTCATTTTTGGATATAATTGTTTAGGTAGGGATTCTGCAATTACATAGAAATCGTTTCAATGTGCTGCATCACACTCACAGAAATCGCACTTGTCATACTTGTCAGTCTCACAACTGCGGGTGCAGATGAATTAGAACACGGTGGCTGGGACTTCTTACACCGCGATAAGTGGACGCTGCTGTATGACAAGTATACCTTTTCTATTTCTATTTGGATATAAGTAAGTTCAATTTAGTTTGCAGAAATTTCTCTGGTAAGAAAATAAGTTTGATTTAGTATAAGTAAGATCAATTTTGTTTTTCTTTAGATATCTTTGATAATAATTCCCAGTGCTCCCTTAGAGTTTCAAGAAGGCAAAATATCAAAAGATCACATAAACAACTTTTTTATTTGCAATGTTAAATAACTAATCAAAAATGTTCTCACCACGAAGACACTTAGGAAGATATTTCAATGTATGTGTTTGAAAGTGTTGGCACTTGGAAGTTGTTATGACATGGAGGCAAGAAAGAACTTCACGCTCAATGATTCTCATCCGACGATTGTGAAGTCCTTCATTTGTTGATCTGTCATGAAGCTCACGTTGAATCACGGGATCCGACAGCCGTCTTTTCACTGTTGCTTTAAGGCATGATCCTGCCATTTCACAAGCGTTCAGAAATGGAGCATACTTTGGCAACTTTCGAATAACTGCAGAGTCGCCCAAATGATTATCTTCTCCATGATATGTCGAAAATGATTGCATAATGCTCATCAGTGACTTCAATCAACTCAGCGACTTCCGACAAGAAATCAGCAAACCGTGCTTTTCTCATACCTCCACGAGTTTGAAGATGGTGAACCAGGCCCAATTCGGGGCTTATAGCTAAACAAAGAATTAGATTTTGACCTCTTTGTCCTTCCACCAAACGCACAGCACGTTCACCAGACAGAGACCTACCTTTCGTTCTTGATGTCCATACGTTGAAGCCAAATTCATCAACGTAGATTTTCTTGACTGAAAGTCCGTCACCGAAGCACCACTCTGCATACTCTCGCCTTTCTTCCTTTCTTTCTGGAGTATTCCATTGAATAGGAACAGACCTGGCATCTTTTAGTGTATAAAATAAACCATCAAGACGAGCACTTAGCGTTTGATGTGAAATTGTTGGCTTTTGAGGTAGTCGCTGTCTCAATAATGCAATCATTTCATTCAGTGTTGCTGTTGGCTTCTGTTCAATGAACTTGTACAACCGCCATCATTTCGTCGTCAACTTTGACATTTCTAGAGCCGCCTTTTTGTTTGGCCTCGATCCGACCAGTTTTCTTATAGTTCAGAATCACATTCCTCGCTGATTGGGGCTTTATACCAAGATAATTGTCTAAATTTAACCAATCCTTGTTGTCATTAAATGCATTGACAAGGCACTCCCGATCAGTAAAGCTTATCGTGCTATATTTCCCTCTCAACATTCTTGAACGACACTTCGAGTGAATATGATTTAAACTATGGTAATCAGAATTTCAATAACGCTAACACAATTCTAGCATTACAGTGAAATTCAAAGTTTTAATAAATTCAAATCGTCATCGATTCACAATTGACACACTGGGAATAGTAATCAAAGATAACTAAAGAAAAACTAAATTGATCTTACTTATACTAAATCAAACTTACTTTCTTACCAGAGATATTTCTGCAAACTAAATTGAACTTATTTATATCCAAATAGAAATGGAAAATGTATATTAAAACTTGTTTGTAAACATCGAAATTTGTGTCTTTTAGCGCAATAACTAAAGTGATGACCTATTATTGCTGCCATTCAAACAATAAACCGGAAGTTTTTCTTACCAGTTGATGGCAACATTATATAACTTCACAATTAGTCCGAAAATGAATCATTTCGCTGGATGCTTCACTAAGTCTCTTATTTCTAACGTCGATATTAAGCTGGATAATGCTGAGAAAGATAATTGATCATACGGAAATCTAGTCAAACAGGTTGCTACACATAAGTTGATGCTCAAACCCTTTCCTGCATACACAACCATTTCCCTCAAGTGTGCCTTCACCTACTCAACTGAAACTATCATGAAATTTGTTTAATTGTGTAGCCTTGGCAACTGTTTCTGGCCGTGTTTTACTTCCACTCTGCTCATTAACCGATTCAATTCAACCTCCAATTGGTTGTGAAACTAGGAAAGAATTTGTAATCGGAAAACAAGAATAGTAAAACAATATACCAATTGGAGACTGGGAGAAGGAACTACTGAAACTTTGAAACTCTCAACAATAAAATATTATCCCCAATTGAGTAATCTGAACGCGCACGGAATTTATCGAGAACCAGCTGATCAACAGTTTGAGAGTTTGGGACGCCTTCATAGTCTTTTCACTTTGGGAATGCCTTCAGAGATTTTGGAAGGAGTATCGCCTGGGAACGACCAGTGGGCAATGTCCAGCAGTCAGGCTACGTTAGCAAAGGGCAGTCCAACAGGATCCATCAACTCCCTTCAGGCAACACCAAGCAAGCGGTTTCCTCCACCCGTCAAGCGAGCTTCCAATCTGTCTAATGGAAGCGGAGTCAGTAACGGCTCCAGCCCATCATACAGGGGTCGTGAAGTCGACGTTGTATTCATCGATCCGTTAGAAAAGAAATATGAATGTCCAGTTTGCAAACAAGTCCTGCGCTATCCAGTGCAATTCGAAGATTGTGGTCATCGTTGTTGCTCTTCTTGCTTACCGGAGTTAATGAGGTGAGTGAAAGAAACACACATTGTTAGTTGATAGTGACGTGTGTGGTCAGCGTGACTCACTGTACTATGTTATAACATAGTATTTACATGTGAATTGTTACATAGAAATCTGCACGTGATCTAGAGCTGCTTTTGATGTGTGGTGACTCACTGTATTATGTTGTAACATAGTATTTACACGTGAATTATTACATAGAAATTTACACGTGATCTGAAGCTGCTTTTAATTTCTCTTCAATTTTGAACATGCCTTCGACGTCGAAGATTTCTATTTATCTTGGTATGTACAGGCAGAGTTGTAAGTGGTCGATTAGCCGAGGTGGTGGGAGGGATGCTTTTGAACAGAAGCGGCTCCGGACCGGAATATCCAATTTCATTCACTTGCGATTTGAATGTAAATCAATTAGAGTAGGTCTAATATTATAGGGGCTTTTTATGCAGATCACATGGAATCCACTCATTCCATCTGGGTTCTCCCAACTTACGCATGAATCACAAGAGGCAAGCAACTCTCATCCTGATCCAGAAAAGAATCAGATAAAATAATACAGTTTGCAAGCGAATTTATGAAATTCGAATATCTTTCTCACTGAGAGCTTTGGTCTCAATTATCACTATCTCTAACTAATTTAGAGTAGGCCTGTTGACTGAGGGACGAATTGCGTTGTTATATCTACCTCCATTCACATATTTTTACTCAAGTTTGCTTCAAAGTTTTCGCTTTCCACTATCAAGAATCTATTGTCAACAATTTCTAGATTAGACATCGGGATGACATCGGGTAACTTCCGCGATCCTAAAACTGCTTTTGTCTGTGTAATCTCATTCGCTTATCATTCCTTCTTGAAGCAGCATGATTTAGTTCTCGCTTATGCATGCAAGAAGGCTTGTGACACGAAAAATCCCAAAGTTAAGACATCTATTAGAGTTATTAGATGCTATTAGATCCTGTTTTCTATGTTAGCGAACGATTTAATGATACTGACATATTCTATTATATTTATTGGAACGAATGCTAAAGAGTGATGGCCAAAAACGAGTGATTATTCAAAATTACATTGGACATCATCGTATTTACATTGCATAAGTAAGTAGACGCACTTTCATCCTATTCACTTCAGCCTCCTTCTTGTCGGTGAAGCGTAAAGAGCGCAGGAAGCCATCACTTCAAATTTTACGGCAAATCGGTGTGTAATCAATCCGAATATGCTCGTTTGATGATGACATTCGTTTTGCACACCCTAGATAACATTTAAAAGTTTAAATTCATAATTTTGTTAGAAATCATACCAGAGTGTTCAAATAAATGACTGATTTCAGGCCTTTAAAAATTCCAAAGGGGAACTATGTTCATAGATCCGCATAGAAATAGTATTTTAAATGTAATTTCTGAAGAAACTATTAATCTCACTGTTCAAGACTTTTTTAAAAGTAGTATGAACATTTGTGCACAATTTCACCACAGTAAATACCGAAAATGCATGCGTAAGCTACATCTATTTGTCTCCCTGCGAGCAATATACATGTCCTCTCACTTTATTTGACTCATGACAGATTACTGCCGGCGCGGGAGAGTCTAGCTGAAAACATTGCATAATCAAGTGTAAATGAAATCTGATTGTAATGAAAAATTGTCGTTTAGCAACATGTTGTAATCTATTTTAAGCAGCATTTGTTATATTTATTTAAGGGTTTTAAGCCAAGCTACTAAAATCAAATGTGGCAAAGTGATCTTTTATTGCAAATTTTCACCGTTAAGACGGCCTTATCAAGCAGATACAAGGCCGTCTTAACGGTGAAAATTTGCAATAAAAGATCACTTTGCCACATTTGATTTTAGCAGCTTGGCTTAAATCCCTTAAATAAATAGAAAAATTGTAGAACACGTTTCATAACACGTTCACGAATCGTCGAGTAGACTAACATGGAAAATTTTCTCAGTATAACCGCTTTGAGTTCTTCAAATTCAGACCAATGAAGAGCAGACAATTGAGCTAAAAATATGCGTCTAATGTGCACTCTGTGAACTTTTGTCAGATTGTGTTTGGTAGCACCATCTGATTTGCAATTTGCTGAATATAAGGAATCATTTGGAGAGTAAGCTGAGGAAGCAAGTTACTTATTCAATTTTCATCTGTGTTAGTCTGAATACTGATTTGAAAATGTCTATTCAGTGCACCGATTGAACCTATTAACCCCTGAGAAAGTGGAATTTGTTCGATATCAGTTTATAGAATGACAATCGTGTAAACGCACGAAGTGGAGATGCAATTGATCGCTGTCACTGATGGAGATTTTGACAGAATTGTCACCTCACCACAGTCCAGTTTATGACTGCTATTATGCACATCTGAAATCGTGAAAATGATTTAATCATGTAATTTAAAAGTCAGTCAAACGTTCGCCAACTGCAAGTAGAAGTAATAGTCCGGCCGCCAACATGAGCTTCTGCAGGGAACGAGGCCGAAAATGGAACATTCACAGAATGATGCGCATCCAATAACTGCCACGATTCGGCGTGTCTGTCCAGTTCTAATTGGTTTGTCTTCTTGTCAGATTGTTTTCACTATTATCTGTCAGCTATTGTAGACAATGCGTGAACAAGCAAAGTTGTTTTGAGACTGATAGGCATACTGGGATTATACAACGATGATTTTCAGAGTGTGAAAAAGTCACATCATTATACCTTCTATGGAAAATGGGGCAATTCCCGTGACGCGTCCATAGCAATCAATATTTAGGAGTCCATGTCATAGTGCATAAGTAATGGAAAAGTCATGCACAAAATCAATCATAGAATTAGGACACAGTGATAAAAGCTCAACAGTGGAAGATCGTTGTAAAATATGCTGAATGCTTTTCCCATGATGCCAATCTGTCATTGGTAGACTAATGAACATGATTCCTTTGTTTCTTGTCTCCGTTTAGTTCTTTTAGCATAGATATTTTAATTTCAGATTCATCATGTTTTTGTTCTGTGCAGTGAAATGAAGAAAACTTTGTATTCTTACAGACAATATCATAACGATGTTCATTCATACATTCTCTCAAACTTCCACCAGATTCACCGATACAAATGAAGCTACAATCGTGAAAACGAGTAGAGCATGCAATGTTTTCTGCTATGCATATTGTGTTACTTGCAGTTATCTTGAATGATGAATTTGTCACTGACAATGTTATAAATTTATCCGACGAAAGAATGTTATATTTTGCACCGTGTGTAACCACATCTTGAAGCAATCCCACAATCTGCTGATCTTAGAGGTGGAGCATCGTGTAATTCAGAAGAAACTAAAAGCTGTTTTATTCTTGTTGGAGGTTTCCACGATAGTTTAACTGACATTTGAATTTCATCAAGAAAATGTTGATGTTTGGCTAGGATTACGCTAGCATTTATCTCATCGTATGTTGAAGGATGATTAGGTGCAATCATTGGAATTGTTTGAACATTTAAGGACTTTTTCTTAAAAATAAATAATATTTTCTCGTAAAATAAATAATAGATAATATAATTTGTTCTAATAAGAGATAAATAATTTGTTCTCGTCTGTACGTAAAGCTTTATTAACCTTCAGTAGACGGCTCCCAGCATAATTATATTTATGATGTTGTTTTGTCATATTTCTGTTGTCTTTGGAGGAGTAAAGTTAAGCATGTCATAAATTATTGGAAATCTTTATTCCTTCTTGTTATATATACCTGTTCCAAAAATGGAACGTTCGCCACTTAAACTACAAAATTAGGAAAAATCTGATGCTGTCAAAGACTTCTAAATTCTGCTTCCATTCAAAGTCTATCATTGGAAATGGTGATTTTCATCGAAATACACATTAACATTATATTTCTTGTGGCTTTTTCTATTTGTATGAGATTTCACGTTTCAAAAAGCTTGTCCTGTGCCAATCCGTAGTAGGTCAAACTTAAGGTTCAGTCCGACAGAAAGTTCAGCATCTGTATATTTCTATCTCTACTTATCTGTCAATACTTGATTAAGTATGACGGTTAAAGATGGCACAACGCTCTCTATTCTATTTGATGTCCGCCGCGAGCTTTTACAACACTGCGATATTTCACTGTTGAGTACCGTCTAATGCAGTTCTCCGACCATCTTATCTTTTACATGTAGCCCCTACAGAAGTATGTAGAATGAATGGTGATAAAAGAGTGAGACAAAGAAGCGTTCTAACACCACCTCCGTAAGCAACCGTACAGTATTTATTATGGAATCTCAACAATAGGATTCATGTGCTGTATTTCTATTGCAACAGCCAGTTGGCTCATGAGCACTCTACACTGTACTGCTGGTAGCAATCGTATGTTGGATTTCTATTGCCTGTGACTCATCACATTTGAACTTGGTGATTTTGTAAACGACTAGGATATTTGACATCATTCATTCGTGCATCATGCCTCGACATAGACTGTTCAACGTCGATCAAGCAGTTGAGTTGATAACGGAATACTCTGAAGAAGATGTAGAGATTGATGTTGCAATAATTCCACCGGATGAAAGTGGTCAAGAAAGTGAAGAAGAGGAGGAGATTTTGCCGAGCACCGATTCTCAACAACTACCACGTGATGTTGCTGGTGAACTTGAAGTTCATATTTACAGCCATAATAAGCCTACATCTTCACATGAAAATCGGCGGTGGAATCATAATGACACAGTGCATTTATCTCCAAGCTTCGACTGTCCTTATTCTCCAATCGATCAAAGATTCCCCTTATTATGTGACAAAACGTGCTTTGAGATATTTCGTTTATACTTTGACAATGATATGATAGATGTTATCATTCGTGAGTCGCAACGATATGCTCATGAAATCAAAAACGTTCACGACTTCTATACCAGCCGAGAAGAAATTCAAGTAAGTTTTTGTTGGAGCACGTCTGTACTCCGGTTACATGAGGTTTCCAAATGAGTCGCATTACTGGAGTACTGCTGAAGACTTTCAGAATTCGATGTGTTCAGAATATCTTCACAGAGATCGTTTTAAAAAGATTAAAAGCTATTTGCATTTCGCAGATAATAATCATCTCACTAATGGAAAACTTGCGAAGATTCAGCCTCATATGTCAAGCCTGAACGAGAAGTTGACTCAGTTTGGAGTATTTTCTAAAGAATTAGCCATTGACGAAAGTATGGTACCATATTTTGGCCACCATTCATCCAAAATGTTTATCTCCAGGAAACCAATTCGCTTTGGATATAAACTGTGGTCTTTATGTAGTCCAGATGGCTATCCCTTTTTCCTAGACATGTATTGTGGTCGAGCTACGAGCGCGAGCGCGACCGCAACTCCTCTTGGTGAAAGAGTTGTCCGACAATGCATCGATATCGATATGTGTCAATACCCGCAGCAGCATCACTATTTTTTTGACAATTTCTTTACTTCTCTTGTGTTGTTGAGAAATTAGCAGACGATAATATTCGAGCTACCGGCACGATCCGAAGAAATAGGACTGCAAAGTGTCCATGACAAGAGGAAAAGTTATTTCGGAAAAAGGAACGCGGGACCTATGAAATTAGATCGACAGGAAAAGTACTAGTTATTGCCTGGAACGACAATCGTGTTGTGAATGTTGCTTCCAATGTGTTTGAATGCAACCCTCTGCAGCAATGCTCTCGTTATTCATCAAGAGACAAAGAACGGATAAATATTCGCCAACCTTACGCCATAAAAATGTACAACAAATATATGGGCGGCGTGGACCTCTACGACAGACTCCTCGGATCTTACCGGCCTACGATCAATGGTAAGAAATGGTGGTGGAATCTGTGGATAAACGTCATCAACACTTGTGTTGTAGCTTCTTGGCGTGTATATCGTCATTTGAATCCAGATGCGTCAATAAGTCATCTTGAATTTCTTCGAGAAGTGACTATGACACTTCTAAAGTAACACCCCGCGCGACAACGCCTTGGTGGTCCTACAGTAAGGTTGGTGGACAGTAACCGCTTTGATCCTTCATTCCATTTCATTGCACCAGCAGGTAAACAAGGTCGTTGTGTAGTATGTTCTAAAAATACCACTAAATTTTGCAAGAAGTGTCAAAAACTATTGCATGAGAAGTGCTTCATGCCGTTTCATACCCACCAATGACTCAACTATTGGCCTATTGTGTTACTCGTATAGTAATGTGATTTTGCTCATGTGGATCTATTGTTCACAATATTATTGAATCATGGTGTGTTAATGAAATACAGATGTAAATTTAGTACGTGGATTAACATTTTCGTTTTGATGTCGGTCAGCAGATTAATTCTCAAAGTATCGTAAGATTTCATAATTTTGTACTTTATTTGGCGAACATTCCAATAATGGAACACCACATAGATAATGCTCCGACACCACTGCAATGCATTTTCGCACAATTTTTTCTACAGCTATATGATGTTAGACATCTAGACAAAGTAAAAATGATTGTATTATGTTAGAGGAATTTTAACTTCGTTGTGCAAGTAAAAAAAAACAAAAAAGTCATTTTTTCCTTAAAAATGTTATTTTGCATAGATATTTTGTCAGCTTTGAAAGACAACCAAAGGGAAGTTGAAGACATTTTCAGTATCTATGAAGTCTGATAGGAATGTCTGTATTGAAGTATTGCAATGATTATCGCTTATTGTACTTAATATTTCGGTATAAAAACATGTTCCAAAAATGGAACGTTCGGCTAATAAAGGTTAATTTGATGTTGAACACGGCTGCGAGGATGTCCTCTCTGGAGTAGGGATTGGCATCGATAAATTCTTGCTCGTACAGAATCAGACCAAAATCGTCTTATTCGCAAGGCTTGGGAATAGGTCATTGGAATTTTGTATTCTGGGGGAGTGATATGATGCATAATGTGAAACGTGTCGGTTATCGATTGGTTTAAAAGGCACTAATTCTAGAGTGACAATATTTGACAAGGAATGTCCTCAGGTCAGTTCCTGTCATGTGCATGTCTTTTCATGAGCAACCGTGCATTTGCATTTCAAATAAAAACATTAAAACTCATAGATGTGAATCTATTCAAATAAAAAATCTTAAAATGTACAATGTTGGATTACACCGACAAGAATTTTTCACTGTTTCCTCTTAGCAGAACAATTATACAATTGAATAAAACAAACATCAATATTGTCAGTTCAGTATTAAGTGGGTCCTCCATGAGCAAGGATAACTTCTTCGATACGATTGGGCATCGAATCAGCAACAGCACGGATATAGTCAACAGAGATATTACTCCAGATGTTGTCGATCCTTTGCCAAAGCAGATCCTCCTAATTTTGAATATTTCCTGGGATCGGATTGTTAGACAAATGAACTCCAAAGAATGACCACACAACTTCCATCACATTAAGATCGTGTGAAATTGGTGGCCGGTCAAAAGTTGTAACGGATACGTCTTCCAAGAAAACCATCACACGACCCCGGTGAGCGGGCGCATTGTCTTCGACAAGATAATAGTGTTCATTCAATTGACCAGATTCGTAGCTGTTGAAGCACGGTTACAGCTGAAGGTTCTCTTACCATTTAGAGTCTCATACACGAGCACAAAAGGCCGACTCCGTTTCCACTGATTCAGCCCCAGACCAATAGTCGTACTCCTCGTCTTTGCGCTGGCTGGGATGTTGCGACGTCGATGCTACGTTTACCTTATCTTAACCGAGCGAATTGGCGACCAACCGTGCGATTCGCAAAAAAGGAGCCTCATCGACGGAATCACCATGTGCCAGTCATGTGCCAGTCTTCAATCGACCAGCTAAGATGTTCCCGTGCCCATTCAACCCTCTGCTCTTTGTATCGCGTGTCAAAATCGGCTTTTTCTTCAAGACGAGGGATCGAAACCCAGCCTCCTTGAGGCGGCGATGCACAGCTACACTCGAAATATTCATGCTGTTTATTAGTTGCAGCTGCTTGGCCGATGACAGACGATTGGACAAAGCCTTGCCCGCGAGATGACGATCCTGTTGACGTGTCGTCTTCCTGGTCTTCCGATGCGCTCCAAATCGTGGACTTCTCCAATCAATTGAAATTTCTTTATGATATCATGAATGGTCCATCGACGAATCTTTATTTTCTTGCTGATTTGCAAGACCGAGTTGTTGTTTTCATGCAAAAACAATCTCGTATCGAGCGCGTTCACTCAAACGTCCGGGCATCGTTTCGACTGAAAATGAGTATTCAATATCATTACCTGTGTGTGAGACACGTGACGATGATGTGATTGGCTGATCGACAACGTAGCCATAGTAACGCTCTTACTTTCCCATGGACAGCAAGCCATCAATGGATATGCAAACCGGAGTGGAGCAGGGGGAATTAAGGCTGCAGATTGTCTGAAAGTAATCTCAAATATGTACGGTTACTTATGAAAAGACTTGTATGCTATTGTCATGCTGCTGAGTACTGATGGTTGATGCATGTGAGAATGTGGCTAGAATTGTCTAAAGTGTTGTATTTTCCTGACATTGGGAGGCTTGTAATCTGAACTTGTTAGGCTTTATAGACAGAGGTACACGACCATCTGAACACTTTCCATGTCAAAAATTCTGGCCCAAAACCTATTATTTCTTACTTAATCAGAAAGCATAGAAAATCTTAATTTCTACCAAAATCTTCAATCTGCTTCCCATTGGATCTACATGTTCTTTTCTTTGATCAAGTCTGACAAAAAGCGGACCTGGATGGTGCTCGGTAGATGGGAAGATTCGTAGCAACCACAGGACACTAGGTGACGCATAATAATTCACGCTTAATTACGGAGCACCCCAAACATCCGTGGTTAAAGACATTCTATTCTTCTACCCGCGTACATACGCGCTGCACTAACAGTCAGAAATCACTTGATCTGATGCTGTTAAAACATGGGAAATGTTTATGAATACGCGCGGGCGAGTGTTTATAGTCTGCGCGTCGTCCACGGTTGTCTGCGCTGCCGCTTGAACCACGGATGAACCGCTAAGCATGTTCTGTCTTCCCTGAGCATGAAATTGAGGTCCTATCACATTGTTTAGCCTCTGGTACATGAGACGCAAAGTCTATATAACAGGACTGCCAATTATAATAACTTATATAACAGATATTGCAGCAATATCCCGCATAGCCACGGATGTTTGGGGTCATGTGTAATTACGCGTGGTTCACGCGTGAATTACGCGTGATTGAGCGTGGCATGTCACCTAGTGGATGCGCATTTGCGACCTCGCTCAATGTAGAAACTCGTGTTGGCTGCCGTACTAGAACAATAGCTACAATACAATGCCATTCATTGTCTTTAGCAGAATGTCTTTAAGAAATAGCTTCTTCCATTCAATTTTAACAAAGAACAAGCTGTACAAGAACATCAACAAGGGATCTTTAAGGAGCAGGTCATTTCTTAAAGATGGTCAAATAATGCATTGTGCACGCACAGTAGTAGCAGGTGATTACTTTGAATTCAGTTGCCTAACCTTTGGTTGCCTTTTACTTGAGATTTAATCACTCTTGATGAATAATAATACATCTTCGTTTGCAACATTGCCCATCTCTACCATTGTTGCAGCTGTCCTCATGTGATAACACTATTTATGATTCTCATAAATAGCAGCATAATTATTTAACCTATAGGACTATCGGTTATCATCATGGCGACATCTCATCGAAATGATCATCACGCGGTTATCGGATGTTATCTTTATTGACTTATCTTAGCGTTAATTTCCGATCGCTGAGATGGAGATAATGCTATTATTGTGATTCTCACAGCAACGTACTGCTGATTCTTCGTTGTAAGAAATCTATGCTCTATAAAGTGGGAGAGCACATAGGAGAACCTCAACGCATTTATTTTAAGAAATCTTCTTATGTACTTTAGTAGGTGTCTTATAACCAGGAATTTTCACACAGTAGAGTCCACCAGAGCCTTTGTTTGAATATCAATGAAAATTTACCGATTTAGGCAACAGAGCGCTTTAAGGAAAATATCAAAACTTCTTCATATAACCACAGATCATGAATTTCGCTGCCACGCTTTACATTTCTGATAAAATCACTTCAAGCGATCCTGAGCAGGGGGGTCGCCATGGGGATTCCCATTATAATCCTGTGGGAATGGGACGAAGAAACACCGTCCCACGGCTAGTCTGAGGGTGATAATCGGTCAAAATCCAATGATTATTTCGCATAAATTATGTCTTTTATTCACTCATACTCATTTCAGCATTCTTATAAGGTAAGGTAATATCAGCCGATGGAAAAGGAAAAGAAAATGATCAACACTGTTTTATTCACGAGGAAAACAATATTGTTTACTCTCATCGCGAATATTTCCTCCCATTCACCAACCTTGTTTGCGAACTTACTTTTCTGAACTACGACTGGAACATTCAATGTTTATTGACAAACTGGGGAGATTTAGTTTTCCAAGTGGATTTTGAATTTGGTTGAAAAGATATGTAGCAGGTCGATACTCCTGTATAAAGCTGGGTCAACTAATTTCAGAAAGCTTCCAGATCTTAAGCGGTGTGGCTCAAGGCTCTATTTTGTCCCCATATACTACTTTTGCTACTTTTTGTATCGGACGTAATGAGCAGCAGCACGCGACCACCGTTATTCAATATGCAGATGATATTACCTTTATACTGTTGGCAAAGATTGTTCAAATGACAATTTTGATGTCTATGTACGAGAAGAGGTTTCAAATGTGAAGCTTTGGTGCAATGAAAACAGTTTGATTTTAAAGAGGTCAAAGAGTCGCATTATCTATACTGCCTGACATAAAAAATGCTCCACTCAAATATATGAACTTTATTCCACTCACACTCATGAATTAGAAGATAGCATTTTATATAAAACACTATATTTGAATAAATGGGGATATTAGTACCGAGCATGTCCTCCCCGCACTGAAATGCAGCTTTGAAGTCTCATCGGCATCGAGTCGCAAAGATCATCAAGCCGTTCCTGATTCAGCAATGACCATTGATCGATGCGTCTCTCTGAAAGAGCTGTCAGTGTTGACGGTGGATGATCATATGCATCTCTCACTTTCCGACCAAGTTCATCCCAAGCATGTTCGATCGGAGACAGGTCGGGGGAGCGTGAAGGCCAATGGAGGATGCGAATTCCAGATCTCACTATCGCTGTTGTTACACAATGAGCTCTGTGTGGTCGAGCGTTGTCATCCTGGAATATGAGGTTGAGTTCATTTACCGTTGGGATGACGATTGGAGATATAATATTCGATAAATATCGCTCTCTGTTCAAGTTCCCATTCACAATGACTGCGACAATGCGACCTCCGTACCAGATACCGGCCCAGATCATCACGCCACCACCACCATAGCGGTCATACTCAGATATGCAGCAGGGTGAATACCTCTCACCAACCATTCGATGCACTCTAATGCGACCATCGTGAAAATCCAAAGTGAAACGGGATTCATCCGTCCACATCACTTGACGCCATTCCTCTGTGCTCCATGACAGATGCTGCTCACACCATTCCACACGCTTTCGCGTGTGTTCGAGACCTGCGGAGAAAAAAATTGACAGTGAAACAATGTCATTGTGCGAAATTCTCGCATTACTTACTCAGAGGAATTCTAACAGCAGGTCGGTATGACCTCAGGCCCGCTTCTGCTAGACGGCGATATGCTGTTTGTATACTGCATGCAATTCCTGCTGCAGCTTTCCAGCTGATGGCCAGTCGAGGAACACTCTTAAAGCGATTGCGCTTTGCTGAGATAACCAACTTCCTATCGGTAGCATTGTTTGTCAATCTCCGTCTCCCTGATCCTTTCCTTCTTTTAACATTTCCATCATCGACTCCACCACCTGCTCACAGTGGAGTGTGACACACCCAACTTCCGTCCAACAAACCTACAACTCTTTCCACATCGTTGCATTCCAACAGCCATTCTTTTTACAAAATCTGATTACGACATTTTTGCTTCAAAATTTAGTCAGAAAAAATTGCTTGAGTGATAAAAGGTCGAATTTGAAATGCATCAACTATGCCAAAGATATCGACAATGGACAGCTGCTTTATATTAGCTTGACAAATTTAATGCATAGACATCCTGGTCAGTGCAGTATGAAATAAAAGTCGTCCACTTCCATTGAGATTTTCTATATCAAGTGGATCATTTTTAATGTCATAGAGTATATTTCACAAGTCATCGAGATACCAATTTGCCAGAAATATTACCAAATGCCTATTCGTTAAATATTGTTGGAGTTATTTTTCGAAGTGATCTTTCATGGAGTGAACATGTCGCGAGAATTCAAGCAGCAACGAAAAAGTGATTCTATCTACTAAGGAAGCTTCGTCCTCTTACGACCAAAACTGACCTCCATCTAGCATACACCAGTTGTATCCGTAGTGCAGTGGTTCCCAACTTTTTCATGTCTCAGTACCCCTTGAGATCTTGTGCGTTCGCCGCGTACCAATTAGTCTCGAAGAAATTCTATTTTATGTTAGAAAAGATATCATTCTTTTTATTTCAATGAAATTTATGTTTGCGAACAAAACAAACATGAAACAAAGAGCAATCATTTTATAGATTGAGGATGCCTCTTCCGAAGAAATGAAAAAAATTTTATGTCATGCCGGTAACTTAGTCTAATTCAAATATACATATTATGCATATATTACTCACGTAATTTGAAAATCTTTGTTTCGAGAAATCGAACTCTGAAGATCACGCAGATATCTACATGAATGCTGTTTCAAGATACTGTCAAATATCTACGATCAAATACAAATTGTTTGCCGTTATTTAAGAAACGTAGCCTGTATTATTTGTGAATGCTATTGGCCTGCCGAAGTTGAATGTGAATTTCTATTGCACAAGCATTTTCGAAATACGTGAATTTGGCTTCCTGAGCTTCAAGCATAATCTAAAATGCATGGTTTTGTTCCGTCGATCTCGACCTGTCGGTCGCTAAATTGATGTCATGGCAACGCCTGTCGAATTGATATCTAAACAACCTGATGCGAAGTTTGAAGTGACAACAGGAAATCTATGCACAAGAGCAAGTCTTCGTCTTTTGAGACTGTGAAAAGTGATAAATTGCATCGAATTTTGTCGTCGATCTAATTTTCTCAAGCTGACCAGCACTTTTTCTAATAGATTTGGTCTGTGACATGATCAGATTGAGATATCATCATGATACATATAGCCTACTTCAGGTACTCGCGTACCATCTGATAACCTTTACGTATCACTAGTGGCACGCGTACCACAGGGTGGGAGCCACTGCCGCAGCGAAATGGAATATGCGTCGCCTACGTCGTTGAACTCAACAAAACTTTATCTGAAAGACTTGAGAAAATTGACAGGTGTGCTCACTGAATCATTTTCTGGGTGAGTGAAATAAATTGTAATTGTTAAGAAGACAACATCCGAAAACCACGCTACGCCACAAGCAGAAAACTTTTCAAAAATGCTGCTGGCAATTCTTCACATGCCCTGCATCGCCTTTATATCTCCTTTATATCACCATTCACAAAGTGTTGTCATTCCCTAAGGCCGAACATTCGACGAATCTCTTCATCCCATTTGTGTCCAGCTTGGAAAATTATTTTACATTTTGAGTTCACAATGTTTCACTTATATTGAATTTCAAACTTACTAGCAGCTCATACTTTGTTGATTGTGCTACTTACATGTCATGTATTTCGATTCCTGTTATAAAAAAATGTACGCTTCCTATCCTATATAACTATATTTCAAATATTTCATTATTTTCAAATGCGACGATTGAAAGCATATTAAAGTACTGCTGCTGAATCAGCTTGATTGTTTTACGTCCATTCAGAAAATTCTTTCCACCCTGAAATGAATTCATGCAAGAATGCTTGCAAAACTATCAAGAATGCCAGTCATGCAACAGTCATTTTTATAGAAGGGTCATTCAATTCACCTTGCAGTTCATGTCACAAAATTGTAGAAATTTGATTGTTCTTGTGTATGTTGTCTAATTGATCTTTTCTTCAAACCTTCTCGCTTGAGGAGACCATTCTACTGTGAAAATCTGCGCATGAATAAAAGTGTGTGCCTGTAATAGCAGCTGGACTTGCAGCTGTTAGAATGATTTTTTTATTGCTGCATAACATGAATTCATTACTTATATATAAGTAAGTTTTAATTAAAACAAAGAATTCAAGACATATTGGATGATTTCTCTCTCAAATTATCTGAGAAATCGAAAAGTTCGTCTCGATCATATCAAGACATTTCAAGTCATGCTCTCGCATTCTCCTTCATGCTTGGGTGAAAGTAAACCCCATCAGATCATATAGATCCATTCCAGGTCGTTTCCATCCCCGATACATTCCATATTTGCTGCATGTGAGACGCGCACATGCAATGTTTGCGCTCATTTGACACCGTGAATAGCAATTGACATGTAGGAGTGTAGTGTATCTCAATTTTCACAATGGTTTACGGTCTAAATATGGATATATGATTACAATGTTAATTCTGAATCACCATGATCATAATCTTATTCTATGCAGGATGGCGGAAACAATGTCTGTTTACCAAATATGTCCATCCTTAAAATTGTCACGAAGATTTTGATGACATCATTATCTTCCTCCTTTTAATTTATTGTTCTCCTGACAGTTCAGACATTAGAAAATACTTTGCTCAATGAAGATCTTAAATTTTCAGGGAACACTTCGAATATTTGCTAAGAGTGAAATTCACAAATGCCCTGTTTTTAGATGTGTTTTTGCTTTGTTTGTCTAGAATAATAACTAATCTTAAGACAAGTAACCTGGTAATTGTTATATTCAGATGCATTTATCAAATCTCAACATATGTAGTCACCACAAGACATGGACATGTTCCGACCTTTTGAGACCTCCTTCCGTCGAGAGTCGGTTGAACCAGCGACGTTGAAGCTGGAGGAAGTGCAGGCATGCCCACTAACCACAAGGCCACCGGACCATCTGTTGAGAGAGTGAATTAGTCAAGAAAGGGATGATTTTACGCAGGCGCACGGTGTCTACATCTGTTGAGATGTGATAAATAACAATTCTTGTTGACTGAATAAGCACTTGTTATTTTTCAATCATTTTTAAGAAACTGATTTCAAGTTAGTCAAAGACTTGTATTAATTTAATATTCCGAAGACTGATGACTTATTTTTTGTTGGTTCACATTGATCGAAATTTATCAGTTTGTGAGGAACATCAAATTGCAGGAAAATGAATACAATACCAAATAAGGACAGGATAATTGTTTGACATCATTATGAAAGTTTATCTCCAATTCAGTTTATGGGAGCCGATGCTTTGTTTCATTCAAACGAGAGTCACAATGCCAAATATTGCAACTGATGTTGCAATGAGATGAACTTTCCGATACATTTGACTTAATAGCATTGAACATTCCGATTTTATTTAATCAAAAAAAGCAAAACTTGGAAAGTTGCTGGTCCATCATCAGTTATTCCCCTGTCACACCAGGGATGCGTTCTCACGGAGATAGCCGGGCGTCTACTAAAAATCCAGAACGCCAAGCTGAGCGTCGTATAATCTCCAAGAGCGCAGAAGCATCTCTATGCCATCTCCACTAATCGCCACGATGTCCCTGAGATCTCCATCAGACGGCGCATGCACAAAGTGCGCGCCGTCACTCGGCGTTCTAAGTAAGACGCAGCAGGAACACTGTAGAATCACCGGAGGAACTAGGTTGACTCTCTTGCAACGCCAACACAGCTCCACATGGACGCTTTAAGAGCGCGCATGGTCGCAGTACGAATGCACCTCCATTTGATAGCGTTCACACGGAGATGTCAATGCATCACAATCGCATCGTCATGGAGTTTCAACGGTGTTAGTACGGAGTGCTGTACATTTTAATGCGATTTCATTTTGACTGCACGAAGCTACCGCGGTGATCATTGCGTTCCTATGTCGTCCATCAGCGTTGGTACGACGCTGCGTTTCTTGTGCGCCGAGAAAAAAAATATACATTATGTATAATATGTATAACTGAATTCATTCATACCTGGATTTGCTGTCCTAGCACCATCATGGATGTTCTTTGCAAGCGTGTCGGACTTCTTCTTGCTCACAATTACGTCCAGCAAGTCCAAGATGACGAAAATGCTCTGCTAATTATCCGAAGGCGAAGGAAGAGGACCAGGCGAAGACTCTGGGTACGACCATGGTTAGACGTCGATAGAAGAAAACGATATGGACATTTTCATCGACTCATGCCAGAGGTACGTGGTGAAGATCCTACCAGCTATCTAAATTTTCTCCGAGTGCCACCCGAACTATTTGATGAACTTATCGACCGAGTAGAACCACGTATCACCAAACAAGATGCCCGATTTCGGAAAGCCCTCGAACCAGGCTTAAAGATTGCTATGACATTGCGTCACTTTGCCTCCGGAGACAAATACACTGGAATGAAGTTCAGCTGCAGAGTTCCTCATAATGCGATCTCTGTTTGTGTTCGTGAAGTCTGTCAAGCCATCGTTGACGAATATAGAGACAAGTGCATTCAGTGTCCTACGACTGCATCGGAGTGGTATGATATTTCTACCGAATTTGAATACAGATGGAACTTAGCTGGTATGAAATATATACTCACACTGACTGCCGTTTTCTTCTTCACTTCAAAGACATAGGGTTTAAGCCATTTGAAATTTTCAATGATCCACTGGTCTCTCTCTGTAAGATCTTTGGCTGCGTCACCAAAGATGTGATTTATTGTGATTTATTATTATTATTGTGATTATAATAATATATTATATATTATTTATTATTATGATTTCTTGTGCATCAGACGTGTATATCGAGTTCGAATAGATCTATACCACGTCTTCAGGATGACAACATCCTTCTTCAATGCCAGAGCTTTGGCTTCCCATAGGGCATCCTTCTTCCTGTAATCTTTGTATGCGTTGATCTTTTTATTATAAATCGCTTCGTTTGCTTCGAGTCATGATGACATATCTTCTTCTTCTGCATCAGTAAGGTCAGTACAGGTCTATATTTTCTTTTGTGGCTGGAGAGGAGAGGGCGACCCGCACGAAGTCCTTGAGGTTGATGGACTCAACTCCTTCGGACTGTTCCGAACTGCTCCGGACTGTTCTGTGCCGATAACAATTTCAAATTGTAGATTTGCAGCATCAGGACTGTTTTCTTTTTCCACGACCTGTCTCTTCTTTCGGGAATTTCTCATAGTCAGATGTAGGCTACTCGCACAAAAATGAATGTGGAGGCTGGTGTGTCTTTTTAATACCAGCGCTTCGCGAAGCATGATTGGAGCGCTGACAAAGAACTACCATGCGCAGTTTACACGTCGTAAAATCGTAATGGGAACTTGACACACGTCGCAAGAGCGCATTGTGCGCGCAGCTCTACGCCGTGCACAACCACTCGTTTATCAATCAAAACGCAATGAGAATGCAGTCGTGCGCAATGGTTGCTGCGTATGAACGCCATTATCGCTGTAAAATCGTTGTCAAGACGCAATGGCATCTCAAATTAAGAAAATTGTCAATTATTCAAACCAATTTTCACCATTTTGTCTGCGATGCTATAGCGTGCTGACGAACTTTTGAATCGCAAAGGCAGCTCCGTAGAATCGCATTAGGTGTGACAGGGGCATTAGCTATAATGGTGAACTGAAGTACATTCTACTTTCATGAAAAACATTATATTTATTACTGAAAATATAACTTGCTTCCTTGAATTACCTACAGTAGGAGAGATTAAGATGTGATGAGTGCACGGCCACTTGATAATGCGTTTAGAATGACGACAAGAATTTGACCTTTAAATGGATTACTAATGTCCTGACGCCAAAATCGTGGAAGTTCATGAGCTAAGCTCTTCTTTGAGAAAATAGCTGATTTACAATCGCTGTCTAGACTGAGTCTCAATGTCGTAATGAAGCTCCTCAAGTGGGTATAAAACAACAACAAAACTCACATATTGGGTTAACAAAAGATTTTGTAAATTCAATAGCCATCGTTTTCATTTTGTTCTTAATGCTACTGTGGGCCTAACAGCTGCGGCATAGAGTGAAGTCAAATTGCCAAATTGTGAATCCAAATTCAGTGTTTCTAGTCAAGCATGCCTATGATGAATCATACTACAAAAAACTTAATAAAATAAATTGACGAACATTTGCAATATTCTTCACCTGCCTTTTTCGATCACTTATGTTCACAATCTGTCTTTAACCGCACTGCTTAGTCGATCATACTTCATTGAAATGTTATTTTACTTTCATTTTCATGAAATGAAGATAGTCAAACACGCGTGTTGTGATCAATATGTACAAGTTTTACCGCACGGATTATAAATGCTATCTTTATTGACTGCCTAACTGACCTGATTCCCTCTGTGAATGTAACATTTGTCTAATTTTAGAGTATTTGTTTGTACATTGCAACCTCTGTCAACTGTACGTTTATGTAGGTGTACATTTTACTATTTCTATTAAGTACTTTTCATTAATAAACGGAATAATAGATCTCATAAATATCAAAATTATTTATTCAGCGGTGTCACAGGATTGTGAGCATTCTTATTTATATTTCTAATCAAGAGACTGAGAAATTAATAGAAATAACTGCTACAAGGCAACTGATAATTTGCAAACTGAATAGCTCTAATAGAAGATGATGCAAGTTTACTATAACATGTGAGGTCCAAAAGTCCTCGTTCAGACTCATTCGATTATGGTTCTGCGATACTTGTCTTAATCTCTATAATCTAATCTATTTCTCGTCTTGTTCATCATGACACTCAGGCCGCAGCGGGCCCACGTGTCCAGAGGACCTTAGAATTGACATCGAAACATCCCACAATCATAACCGACCTCAGCCTGTGTTCTGTTCCTGTACTTTGTTTCAATCTGGTCATAGAGTAAGTATACGTATATAGGTAGAGTGTCAACTCAAAAAAGTATCTGTATACAGTGAAAGTTTTTATATGTAGAGATTCCGTTTTTGAGGAGATTACGCTCCTGTGGTCCAAAAAATTATTTCAGCAGTTTTTAAAAAGCTAAAATTCTGCAAATTTATATTACCGACATGACGTCCACTTTATAAGTAGTATGAAACAAGTTGCATATCAAAAGGAATGAATATTTGCTAGCAAGCATCGTAACTAAGCGGAAATGAAGCTGATTATCGAGGGAATTTCATGAATTGTGTTATAATGGAAGTCTTCATGAAAAGGTCGCGATCTTATTCGTTCTTTCTTTACTGAAACTTCAAGTTTTTGATAAAATTTTCATCGGCATGATTCTATGATTCACTAAATTTATGTTTCATTTCTTTGAATCTGAATAGCGATGTAGACCCATTTACCTATTTTAGAGTTAGTTGAAATCATTGTCTTTGATTGTGTTGTTTTGCTCTACCATTGGCAGGTTGTTTGTGATGTGATCAAGCTAAAGAAAATACTCTTGAGGTTGAGCATGAAAGTATAATAGCAACCTGTTGAATCTCTAATTTAACAGACATTACCTCTCCAAGGCTGTCATCTGTAAAATATTACCATTCCTGCTGCATTACTAACATGATCAGTCAATTCCCTGGTAATTCCTTCAAAACGTCAAAAATTTGCATATCTTGCATTTAGTAGCAAGACCCATTTGTATTCTCCTCGAGTTCATTTCATAAAATCGAAAATTTATGCACATTGAGGATTTAATAAATGCGGAGCTTCCACTCTACCTAATAGCGGTTTTTTCATCATGACATCTCTTGTGATATCTATGGAACAACGCGACATTATTCATACTATAGCAACATAACTCTACCGAGAGTCCTTCATCCGTGTAGACATCAGCTACCTTTTGCAAGGATAATCTGCAGTGCGCATTAGATTTCCCATGCTGAGGGACTTTTATTGCCGGTAGTATTATTGCTGAAACTACAATTGATAACAAAAGGAAAAGCTGCAAACTGTACTACGATCTGAAACATTAAATCTTGAAGGGACATTGTAGAGCAGTGTTGTGCTTAATATTGTATATCTGCACTTGCAAAACAGAGGTATGTTTACAAGCGGAAAATATTCAGACTGGGATAGTCCTGAAAATAGCGATGTCTTTGCAAACACACTATCAAGATAGCAAACACAAGTTCGCATGGAACACGGTCGAAAGTGAGTTTTTCACACAATGATGTGCGTACACCCTGTGGATAATACGAATACGTGTGACTGCCGAGTTCTAGGTTTAATTATTCAGATTTCCTCTTTTGTAAGTTGAATGACCAAGAGCAATCAATTCTGATTCGCTATCTTGAGACCATTCAATTGATTTCATTTGAGAACTGGCGAATCCAATGTTCACGGCATTCCTGATCCTATGAATTGGAGAACGTCTTCTACCATTGAGTTTTCGAATTACTAAGAAACATGTTCTATCTCAAATTAAGCCTGGGATGATCTTCATCATCGTATGAGAATGAAAGCTAAAGCATCGTTGTTGCACTTGTTAGGAAGTTTCAATAGATTGAGGTTTCTTCATCAAGCCAAACTTCTACAAACTTCTGAACCTCTAAAACTAAAAAGCTAAAACATAGTTATAATATTTAATGGTTGAGGAAGAGTCAAGGGTTTAATGATGTTGTACTTTAATTATGATATGATTAATGTCGGTTGCTATTCGGCAACCATCATCAGATAGAAGGAATTAAACATAAACGTAAAAGTCATGAATTCAAATTTCACATTAACATAGGAAATAAGGGAGTAGACAAGAAATCTAGTAAAAAGTAAAAACTATGTTAACAAATTTCAGTAGAGATTTCTTGTCTACTCCCTTATATATATATATATATATCAAAAAAACGATTGAAATCAAAATGAATCAAAATAAATAACACAGTTTTGACCCGAAAGACAAGTCATCAATTTTTCCCGACCGGTTTCGCCCGGTCTATGACAGGCTACTCATGGGAATGAATTTATTGGAAAGCAAAATACAAAATTGGAACCATAGACTTCCAAATCAAAACTTGATGACATAAAGTTAATCGCAAGGTATATGTCAATATAATATATATAATATATATATATATATATATATATATATATATATATATATATGTAATATAAGTAAAATAATATACGTTTATATGTATATATATATATATATATATATAATATATATAATGAAACAATAGAAAACCAAAATGGGAAATGATAATACAAAAATATGATCCACCAGAAAATCGAAAGCAAAGATTGCTACTGCCGATCGATTTCACACGCTACGGCGGCTTTTCAAGGCAAGAAAAGAGTTCGCCTTTTTTTAGAGTTTGCCTTGAAAAGCCGCCGTAGCGGGTGAAATCGATCGGCAGTAGCAAACTTTGCTTTTGATTTTCTGGTGGGTCATGCTCTTATATATATATATATATATATATATATATATATATATATATATATATATATATATGCATGAAGACTCTGTGCGGATCTTGACGCCACTTTCACCTCAAGTAACCGCAGGATATCTTCGGATATCATCAACTCCGCTACCAGAAGAAAACACTACCCACGAGCGCTTGTTTCCGCTGCATCTATCGAAAATCGCAAAGAAATGATGACCGAGCACTATCAAAACTTACTCAATCGTGTCCTTCCTCCTGCCTATCAACTCAAACCTCAATATCCACAAGTGTCCTTAAATCCATACTCTATCGAACCTATTTCCTACAATGTAGTACGCAAAGCCTTGCTCTCAACTCGACTTGACTCAGATAACATCCCAGCAGGAGTTTCAGCGGTTATTGTTTCTCATGTCACTAGAGTAATCAACAATAACGCTGCCATTAATGGCGGATAGCACCAACTAGATTGCGCAAATCCATCATTGTCTCCATAACAAAATAGGTTCGTCTAATTGCCTTTACAGCTGGCGCGGAATATCCCTCTTGTGTACATCCGCAAAGCTTTATAATCGCATTCTTCTCAGCCGTGTTCAATCTAATATCATTCAAAGACTCTCGCCCCTTCAAGTTGTATTCATACCTGGAAGATCCACAACTCAACAACTAGCCGCCCTCCGATTAATCAATGACGACTATCGAAAATTTCAACTTAACAACCCGATAGCTTTCATTGATATTCATAAGGCATTCGATTCAATCTCAAGGAAAGCCAATTTCCGAATGTCTACAATATTATGAAGTCCCAGAAATCTTTATAATCAATAATTGAACTGCACGAAAACACGACATCACGCGTAAAATCTGTGAATGGACTTGGTTTACCCTTTTATACTACCTCAGGTGTTCTACAGGTTGATAGCCTCACCCCCTTCCTTTTTGTGACCATCCTTGACGCTGCATTGAGAGACGCTCAGCCGACTCATGACTACACAATCAAACGTCGAACGTGTTCTCGATCTCTAGCTGTCAGCCCACCGTACCAAGCATTTGAGGTGATATTGCAATCCTCAATGATAATCCGCACAGGTTTGCAGTCGTCAGTAAACAACATCTATAAATCCGCGGGTAAAGTCGTCGGCCTGAAATTCAACACAACTAAAGCTGTGGTGTTACACATCGGGCTCAAATCCTGCCCGGATATTAAACTACCATCAGGTGAAACGTTGAAGTCGGTTAATAAATTCACGTATCTCTGAGGAATTATAAACAATGCTGACAATGCAGTTAAAGACAGAAAAGCCTTCAAATTATCGAAGATATTCCATTCAAGCGCTCGTGATCAGTCCAAAATCAGACTTTTCAAGGCCGCTGTAGACCCAAGTTTGCTGTACGGATTAGAAGCCACGGCTATGACAAACACTCGCTGCCAGCGATTAGACCAAACCCATCGTGTACTCGCCATGTTTGCACTTGGAATACACTATCCTGAAGTGATAAAAACTGAAGACCTACGCTGAAAAAGCATCACTGATGTTTCCAATAGTCTACGCCAAAGAAGGCAGAAATTGGCAGATTCTGAACACCGTGATTCGACTCTTTTGATTTTACTCAAATATAAACCCTCCGATCCACTGAGGCGGGGAATGTACCCTTGTTCTCACTGAGAGAGGAATTTGCAATATTTATACTATGAAAATTGTCTCCTTTATTTGTCTCTTTCAAATAAAAGTATTTTCATCATTTGTACAAAGAAAATTGTAACGAAGCTATTATCCTCGCTTGTAAATGCCTCGAATATATTTGATTGCACTATAAATGATTGTGCACAACACAATATTATAGCTTTGTTGATGAAGCATTATGAAATCAAGCAAATCGAAATTACAAATGACATAATAACTGACAAAATGACTGAAAAAATATCAAGCCGAAATCAACGAAAATAACAAACTTCATGAATACCATTCAACCACACCTATGCATAAGAAATTGAGCTAAAATTATCACTGTATGAAAATATGACAATTGTTCAAACAAAGCTTTCAACTTCTAATGGCTAAAATTCTTGATTTCCAACAGGACCAAGCTCATAAGCTCTCGCGCGTATTTACGAAGAAGTCAGTCCTAGATTATGACTGCCCCCGAATATGGTCTTTTAATCCTAATTTTTATATGGCGATTTTTAGCTCCGAAACCCCGATGTTAGTGGAGCCCATCTGCTTTTAATGCTCCTGCAATTTAGGCGTTTCAAAATTACAGCACTACACAACGGCGCTCCGATGGGGCATCAGTTTTTGCCAACTCGGTCATCATGTGACAGTAGATAAGAGAAATAGCAGTAACAAAAGGAATTCCAATTTTTTCAGAAAAAACTCCTTCGAGTGCTTTTCTATTGAAAATTGATGGCAGAAGACTTCGTTAAACGAATTGATAATGATGTTTTGATGACGTTGTTTTGATAATTTTTTGCATTAAAACGTCCGAAAACAGTGTTGGAAGTGTATATGATTGCATAGGGTTGTATCAAGTTGAGTTGAATGTTTGAAAATGAAGATAGTCACCTAATTCATTAATCCAAAACAATTCCCAATAACAATTAACAACAAAATCAAAACAATGCAGTAAGAATGTAATGCACGAGCGCTTTCGTGGTCTCGATACATGTGCAACGATCAAGTGAAATTAAATGCAACGGACGGGAAAACTCGGAACACAATTCAAAACGTACTAGCGAACTGTCAATCACCACGGTAACGACAGAGTGTAAACGACCTCTTTTTGGACACAAAGACCAGGTTTGCGACCACGAATGAATAAAGCCTAAAGAATACGCAACTTAAAACTTTGACTGGAAGAACACAAAATCTAAAAATATGATGAAAACGTATTACCAACAAATGAATCACATTGAACTGTGTGTCTACAACTATATGAGGATGGATTACGAGTTTATGAGCTGCATGTAAGAAGCCAACGAGGCAAATGTTCTTTAATTCTAGCACCCAGGTTCCTATCTGTTTGGTCGATGCAACTGCTTCCGCAGTCACAAGTAAAGTTATAGATAACATGCGACCTCTTCAAAAAAGGAACCGGGTCTTTTAAAGAACGCACAGGAATGCGCCAAGTAGCTAGTAAGTGAACATCGGCCTGCACGAGGGGTAAGCCTCTTTCGTGGCTATAAAAATGCGTTTACGAATCAGCCCTAACAACGAGTCACCGACAAAAGGCAGACCGCTATAAACATCTTTACATTTGGGGCCAATCATCGGTTAGGTGATAATGCTTATTCTGAGGATTGTATAAATAAATGCAATTGCAATTCTGATGTTGAACATCTGCATGATAATCTGCTCATTTTATACTTGGGATTTTTTATTTGCAGCATGTAACTGACAGCACTGCTTGTGAGGGTTCTATTGTGAGTAGTGCTTTTATGGTATAGTTGTTACTCATGCAATAGATATGTAATAGTTGATCATAAAAAAACGGACCTCCTAAATTGTGTCAAACTTAAATCGATTCTCCTGCCATTCAATCACATTTAACACTGATAAGCTATACACCATTCAAGAGCTTATGTTCTCAGCTTTTCAATGAGTCATTGTACATTCGTATCCATCATTGTTTAAGATGGAAATAGGTCTAAATGAGAAAATCGTCACTTTTAGAAATCTTTCAATGTGAAAACATGTAAGCATGATATTGAATCAGACACAAGGTGAAAAGGTTTTCTCTAAGCATTCTTTTGCTGTATTGTTCGTCGAAATCGGTGTACTTTTAAAGAATTTATGACACCCCAAATTCAATGCATTATTTTCTGTTTTTGTTAATTGTTGAAAGGTTGTTTACATCTTCTGGCGCTAGCAAGTTCATTTTCAGTGTTCATTCAGTGTCTCGACGTCTGCATAGCCGGATCAAAGTGTTGACCCAAATAAGTTGTAAACAAAATTTCCATTGAGTTTTGAATTCATTTTACGTCTCTTGACTGATTCGAAGCTTTTGAAAATGCTTTTGAAGGACAAAGTTGCTGCTCTTTTGTCAGAAGGACAGTCCGAACGGCTAGTTAGCCGAGAAGTAGGCGTCCCAAAGATTGTTGATTTGAGCTGCGATATGGATGA
Organism: Prostheceraeus crozeri; assembly: GCA_907163375.1. Classification (NCBI taxonomy): domain Eukaryota; kingdom Metazoa; phylum Platyhelminthes; order Polycladida; family Euryleptidae; genus Prostheceraeus; species Prostheceraeus crozeri. The sequence continues at coordinate 23,381 of CAJQUW010013754.1, read as the reverse complement.
ATGGTCGAACTGAACTCCATATTCAAAAGGATGACATGAATTCCGATGGATATGTGAATGTTTCGCAAAGGCACATTCTTCCATTGTTCTCCCAATTGGGTGATCCTTCTTCCGACTGCATTTACATGGACGACAACGCCACTTGTCACAGGAGTTGTGTGACTAATTCATTCAAAGCTCAAGCCGGCATACGAACTTTGAAATGGCCCACTTGCTCACCAGACTTCAATCCAATTGAAAATATATGGAGTTTACTGAAGCTTGGTGTGAGGCCATCAATTCATCCTGAAGATGGTCTTCCTCGACTTGAAGTTTTGCTAAGACGAGAATGGGAGGGTTTAGATCAAGAAATAATCAACCGCCTGATCAAAAGCATGCCTTCCCGGATTCGACAAGTGATTGAACTTTCTGGTGAGGTTACAAAATATTAGTGACGACCTGGGAGCGTACCATGGGCCCCTTTAAGGGCTAACTGGGTCTACAGAGCCACTGAACAACAAAGAAAATTTTATTTCAACCTTTATTTTCATTTATCTGCCAAATTTGTATCTGTAATAGACAGAATTTCATTAAATGAGAATAAAATTTAGGTGCTCTACTCTTGATGATCATCACTGTAGATGCATTTGTGGATGAGTGAGCGTATTATTCATAACTTCATGTTCTCCGAACACTCGAACATAGCGTTCGGAGTTCCATGTTTTCCTTCATCACATGAAGTGAAGTGCATCCATCACTCCAAATGTGCTCCCCAAATGAACAATTTCTTGCAATCAACTTGACTCCTCAATGTAGCAAAAGCGATCAGGAAATTCTTCAGCCAAAGGCACAGTCGTCCATTTTTTGAATTTTAATCGTTCACCAGACGAAGCACGAAAAGATCACTGACTCATCCATTGACAACGTTTCATTGACTATTGAATCACCCATTCACTGTGGAATTTCATGATCCCGTCTACCGCGATCTTCTTTGCGATCTAATGCGTGCAAGTGATGAGTCACGTGTCTCTCACGAGATGCAGTCAAAAATGAGAACAATCAATTGCAGTTCTAAGTTATTGCAAATAATTGAAGCAATTTTGAGTCAACTTACTGCTATGTCTTGAGTATTGTCATGACACTTTTCAGAACATGCGTTTTTTAAACATATCTACGCTTACCCATATCAATTTTTCATTTCAGACTTCGATTCTCAGACACCTGCAGTATGTTCTGCCCAACAACCTGCATTAATAGCAGTAAAATTTCAACACTGAACTAGTTAATCCCCTAGGATGCCTTCTCTACTTTGCATAAAACTAAATGATTTCATGATTTACAACAAGTTCATTTTTTCATATTTACCAGTTCATTTCATAACAGAGTTAATCAAGCTCATCAAAGCAGTCTGTGAAACCGCTCGGTCAATGCTCTGGCAACCATCTGTATTGTGGCAGTTGTCGCAGACAAATGGGTGGACTGATAATGGATAGACTCATAGAGTATCGTTTTTGGTAATAAAATAGATCAAAACTAATTTTAAAGTCCAAATTTGATTTCATCAATTTATTGGGGCACAGATGACATCCTGGACAAATTTCCTTCGAAGATTTCCATGAAGAAATGTCAAATATCTCTTCAACACCTATTATTTGATGCTACCAACTGACTAATTAGAATATTTATTACTTGATAGAGGAGTTACGTTCCACTACGCATGACGAATAAAACAGTGATGACAATTGCAACCGTGTCGTGCGCATACTGAGATGAATGACTGAAGGGACATCCAGATCCGAAGCATCAAAGGTGTCTATTTTGCCATCTCTAGTCATTGCAAGCTCCTGTTGCAAGAAATGTTATCAGGAAGCATGCTCTCCATCCAATCACAGTTTAAAACATTAATTCATTTAATAAGTTAACAAATACAAGATTTATTTTTTATCAAATACGAGATTATTGATCAGATCCATGCTACGCCTAACCAGAGCTTATACCGTACTTCCTTCCATTGACAATCGCCATTATACTGCATCTTACATTCGTGCACTAAAAAGAGTCATGATAGCACGATATTGACATGTTATCCAACCCACAGGTTACGGTCTTATGAATGTGATCCTACGGCTCGCTGTAGGTGTTTAGAGGCTGCAGGATGATCTCAAGTATGAAGACGACGGCTGCACTGTACGCTCTCACGAGATTGCATCATCAGTGATCTCCTTTTTACAGCTCATTATATGGCGGCAATGGTGCGGAAACCTCAATGTACTTGCGACGTATTCAGATCACATCAAGGGCGTATAAAAGAGCAAATATTCAGAGGTTTTATATTTGACTCGTTATAGTTTACTCAAACAAAATGAATGAAGTGAGCTCCGCGGTCAAGTTTACTTTTTGATCTTCAGGGTGTCCCCCAGATGTCCAATCGACCAAATACTTGTTGACAGAGAAAAATGTTATGTTGACAAGGCATTTCAACGAGAGGCTGACAACCTTGGAGTGCGGTGCTCATTCTATGCCCGAGGCTGCACGTGGACGGGCGTGGTCAAAGAACTGATGGTAAGTAAACCGTGATGTGTGTCAAATGCATCACGACTGAAATGACCCACGTGAGACTTCACCGACCATGAATTCACACAACTCACACTGCCTGTAAAGTACTTATAAAGTTTTTATGAGTGGTGTTTAAAATATATTGTTATTATTTTAACTTATAATTATATAGTAGATGCGTTTGTGGATGAAGGAGTATGATAATTATAACTTCATTTGTATTTTGTCAATAATCATTAAATGATTGATTAAGATGCCTAATTTTGCAGGAGATTGACAAAAATAGTCGATATTCAAAAAGTACTCTTTTCGGAGGTCAAATTGTGGATGTTTCCATGAGCCAAATTTGAAAAATTTTGGGTATTGATTATTGGAAATGCGTAGAAACTAAAAGTCACAAAAATAGGAGTCGCAGATACCACAATTTTCCAATATCCAAAAGTGCATCCCCTTGGAAAAAATAGAGTTGACTTATAAAGACTAACCCTGCTTATAGATTACCTCACCCTTTAAGTTTTTAACATTGTTTAAAGTCCATAAAAGTTTTTCAATCAGATACAAGTACTTGAGGATACTTTCTACCCACTTACATGACTAACTTTGCAAATCGTACAAGTTCTTAAAGACGATGACTCTTTCATGCATTCTGTGGCCTTTTGGCGACATTTCGACCCGCATCTTTTGGAACAACATGCGCAGCAATGTCAAAAGTCAAAACCAAGGAGATCAATGCAATTCTGAAGACACTACTACCAACCTCATACAATGCCTAGAACGCAAACAGATTGCATCTGAAAGATTTTTTCGAAAAAAAATCATTTTGAAATAATTCATGCATGAAGCGGTTAAAGACGATAACTTGAAGTAAAGCTATGTCGTCAATGTGATTTGGATTCATCTGAACATCATTTAAAAATGAAAGTCAATAAATTCATTTCACGACAACTCTTGAAGTGATGATGACATAGAAAGTATCCCTTACACTATACCACATGTAATTAACTTTTTAAACTATGGTACGAGTCGTGAATATATTTCAAACAGCAGCCCATGAAACAGAGGTGGAGAGTGAACGATGTGCACGAGTAAAAACAATGCGACGTAAAGACGATCAGTTAACATCGCTGAATACAGTTGAAGTTATCGTCTTTAATTCAAAGTACTTTTCCGATTTGCTTGATATTTTGTGTGAGGGTAGAAAATATCCTCAATTATGGGTGCGTGACGTTTTGCGACAAGTGATTCATTAATGGATTTTAGAAAATTTTTGAAACCACGGGGAGGGAGCATCAGTATGGATCTATAATGAATCATCATGACCTCTTCAAGACTTCAAGAGAGCATCTCTGGCGATAGATATCAACCATGAAAGAGTGCTGAGGCAACTCCGAAATTTCAAGTCACTTGATTATTCATATTTTTTAGTCTATGCGTAATGAAAGTATTACTTAACATCTGTTATCACCTTAGGCCCTCGTGCATTACATATAGATTCATTGTTAGCCAATATTGATAATTGACAAACACCGAATGTTTGTTTAAAACTCAGATAATGTCAGAATGGAGTGACACAAAAAAGGTAATGCATTATTCTTCTAGAAAAAAAATTAAGAGCCTGCCGGTATTCATATTTTGCTCTGAAAACATGAAAGTTAGATAGATATTTGATAAATCTTTTCATAGTTCCAACTTTTCACAGTCAATTCAAATTCTTGTTCCATCCGCTGCATCCAAACACAAGAAAAGAAAAAAATCCTTTAACTGCTTGTCGAAAATTTCCGAAATCAAATATGCTGTAGGCCTACACGCAAGCGCCGAGTGTAGTATCATAATAAATGTTGATAGCAAAGGTCTGTCGCATTATGCATTGATTATCTAAAGAGAATGACTGCTAACTCAATAAAAGACAGTACCACCCTTGATTCCACGACCACATGCGCTTGACCCAGGAATCGAACCATTGTCAACGGTGGTCGCACCTTCTTCACGGTCGAGGAGTCAAGGGTGTTGCTGCTTTTATTGACTTAATAGTTGTCAGTCATTGTCTTTTGATATTCAATTCAATATTTGATATCAAAACTTGCAGAAAAATAAGCTTGCGCCTTTACAGCATCCTATGATACAGGTCATGATGAGATTTTATTTCTCTGAAACAGATATCGCAATTGTCCAAATAATCGGAAAGCAAAATTTGTCTGAAGAATTAATTCATGATGCTGCTAAGTAAAAAGCGTCATGTGCGATACTTTTGACAATGAATATTATACTGTCTTTATATCTTCAGAAATAGCAATAAAAATGTTCGAAATTATGCCCTTGTTTTAAGTTAAGCTGCATATGACACTTTAAATATGAACAATATGTTGGGATAACAATCATGCCTATGGGCGCTGGACATTTATCAAAAGCAAATGCAATGGCAGTTAAAAGATCCGGTTCATTTACTGATGCATTCAACGGAATTGCTTAAAACATACTTATTACATTATGAGATCCTTTAGTGCTTTACAATCACCATTGCGGCATATACATAGTAATCGCAATGTAAGCATATGATAGAAACGTTGGGAAAAAATGCATGACAATAGAAACAATTGATAGTTACTTTTCACATGCAGATGTGGACAAAATAGCAGCATGCAAAGCATATATTTGAAACTATCAGCGGCAAGATATATGAGCCACGATCCACTTAGCCCACATCAAACCTGACCAATGATAGCTCATTGACCGTTCATTGCACCATCTTTTTCATCATTTTTAGTCACATTTGGATCAATGCGAGCACTTCGTTATCGTTTGCCCCATGATGTGCGGAGTTGAATTTGAAAAGCGATTTTTGGACCAGCATATGGCTGAGGATTGCCCAAAGCGGAAGATCCAATGCCAATTCTGCGAGAAGGATTTGGTTGCTGAGCAAGAAGCACAACATTTAGAAGTGTGCGGAAAATTTCTCATCCCATGTCCGAACAACTGCAAGAAAAAGGAGGTTCCTCGAGAACAGGTGAGACCAGGAGTTGAACATCTTCATTCTCGAATTTATGGTGATTAAAAATCTACACACATACGTGTTTAGATGTATAAGTGGATTAACCCATTTCTGCCGAAATATTTTTCAGAAACTTGTGATTTCCTGTAGGTGGCCTCACAGATGCTTAGTCAATTCGCTCCCACAATTTTTAGTCTGTATCTACATCTATGGCAGTTTTATGGACTGACCCATATATGGGTTACCAGGCGTACCCTTGAAATTATATCTTGAAAAAGAAAAGGATTTATTGATGTCAACAAATTCATTGGTAATCGAAACATAACATAGGTCTAGGTATGGTAAGGTTGGAAACAATCTGCACATATTCCAACTTCGCATTTTGAGCATTGCATTTCAATTTTGCTCGCCTTTGCAGCTCTTTTAGGGCATTCCAGATTTTGACACCTTCTTAGAATATCATTTGGGGCCACTTGAGGCCAGTGGATCCTCTCATCAAATCGTGCTTCCTCACGTCGGGTAGCTCGCTGTGCTGTCCTCCCAGCAGCACCTGAAAATAAATGAAGAGAAGGCCCTAACAGTTATGTGAATTATGGAATGTGGACGCTTTGCTCACCAGCAGGATCACCGAACGATTTTGGGTACAAGTTAGCTACATCTCGCCTGAAGTCCAAAAAAGTCTGCTGATTTCCTGTCATTCTCGACAATCGCCAGGCATTGTCAAAGGTTCTTGAAATGTCGATGAGCCAGGTAAAGATGGAGAAAGAGAGCTTCTTGTTGTGGATTCCTACTCGATATTTGTTGACCATTTGATTCATTCTGTAAGTGCCTCCCACACATTGATTATATGAGTGAGGATTGACACTGAGAATGAGGATAGCCAAATAGATTTTCAATTCTTCCTTTTTTTCATCTGAAATCGTACTTTCCCTTTGTTGGTGGTGCAAAGGAGGGTTTGGTGAATGATGTGTTGGTACATGTATGATAAGTCGTCGAAGAAGAGCTCGAATAACTCACACGGTTGGAAGTCTCTGTATCGGGAATAGTCATCGGAAGGAAATATGGCACCTCCCAAGTCTCGCGTTGAGCCTTTCTTCCATTTGATGATAGGTTGCTGAATACGTGCGCGTCGACCAGTCTTCAGCTGGTTCGCCCTCTTCGTCTTTGTCAATCCCTCTGATCAGAGGCTGGGCAGGACCAAGAAGTTGTCTCCTTCGAAGATGTTCTAAGTCACGCTCGGCAAGATCTTCTTTATCACCTGAATGTTCTTCAGTAGGATCTGTAGGTTGTACATACACAAGGGGCTCAGTATCAGTAGTCTCTTCATCATCTAAGAGGATGTCTAAGATTTGATTCAGCGTCAGTCTGCAATAAAAAGAAACAAAAGAAATTGCTAGAGATTTTGTCAGGCCGATTGGTATAGATGCAGGCCTATTTTTGAGTTATCATGAGATGGATCTAGGGCCTAAGAATAAAAGAGTGGATACAACTAATTATCTTCAGTTTTCAATAAAAATCGTCCTAAGAAATATTAGATAGACAATAGGAAAAAATAAACGAACGTTACACGTACTGTATGAATACTGTAGTGGAATACAATGCAGCATAGAAAATGTTATGTTCTGAAGACAACATCTGAATATACTCACTTGCGGGACATTTTGTTCGGGCAGCACTTGCTTCTGTCATAAGCTTGCAACAATAACGATGGATTGTCAAGAGTTATGCTTAGCACAGCCAAAGACGAGGTGTGGGGTATGATCGAATGCACAGCGAACATCGGTGAAAGATATCGTCAGAGGAGGACCATTTTCATCGGTTACTGCTGTGAGATACAGCTCCTGTTCTGTGGTGATTCACACATTGACTTCTGCTATATGAAGATATCGGATTATTTTTGACATCATTTTCATGGAAGTTGGAATAAATTGTTTTATTGTATGTGATAAAAAGCAAGAATCTAATCGTAGGCTGCGCCTAGTGGCCGACATATCGTTCATGGCAATGTCTTTTCTCTACGGCCTTTGAATAAATGTTTATATCTTATAACTAATGTGTAAACTAATAAGTGAATATTGGACTACTAAAAGCAAATAAATATTGAATTGAAGTTTCTTATCTTTATCTTATCTTTATATGAAAATTAACTTGAGAAATATTGCATGATGCAAACTTCATTTTGATATCTCATCAGGAAATAGGAATGAAATGATATCTATATTCATAATAGCACTAAATACTGTCTAGACACACTATGCAAGTTAATCCTAAAATTAAATGGAAATAATATGGAAATTCCCTCCCATGGAGTAGGGATATAAAGGTAGAGATTTAGTTTTTTGCAGAGATTACGTTCCCGTGGTCCAAAAAATTATTTCAGCAGTTTTAAAAAAAGTCAAAATTTTGCCATTTAATATACTACCGAGATGACTCCTTTATATAAGTAGTATGAAACAAATTGGATATCAAAAGGAATGAATATTTGCTAATAAGCATCATAATTAAGCGGAAATTAAGCTGATTATCAAGGGAATTTCATGAGCCGCATAATAATGGAAGTCTTCATGAAAAAGTCGAGATCTTATTTTACTTTCGTGGCCGAAATTTCATGTTTTTAATTCAATTTTCACCGGCATAATTTTATGATTCACTAAATTCATGCTTCATTTCTTAAATCTGAATAGTGATGTGGAACCATTCACATCTTTCAAAGTTAATTGAAATCAATGTCTTTGATTATGTGATTTTGCTCTGCCAGTGGCAGGTTGCCTGTGACATGATCATGCTTAAAAACTGCTCTTGAGGTTGAGCATGAAAGTAATAGGGACCCAGCGAATTGCTAATTTAGCAAACATTAGATCTACAAGGCTGCCATGACATTGAGAATCTGTGAAATACCATCATATCATTCCTTTTGCATTACAGCCATGATCATTCAATTCCGTGGTAATTTCTTCAAAACCTCAAAAATTGGCAACAATATCCAACATGTATTCACCTCGAGTTCATTTAATAAAATCGAAAGTGTATGCACATTGGAGATTTGATAAATGCGGAATTACCACGAAACCTAATATACTTACTCTATGTCCCTCCCTGATTTCAAACGTTTATTGTTCCAAGGTAAAATGATTTTTAAGTCTACTTTTTCGCATAATGTTTTTAGAATTAAGTTTTATCCCAAAACAAGTATTTTGATAAAGCGTGATTGATTTAATAGTTTCATTTTTATGGTCTAAGATTCACTTGTAGGCCTGTAAATTAAGCGAATGAAATGCAAACAGAAAAAACGAATGAGTTAAAAAAGATTATCAACTCTGTCTGAGTCCATGCTGAAGTATACGCTTTCCTTATTCCATTTCTAGAAAGGATAATCTCCTAAATCAATCGGGTGTTGCAAGGTTTTGATGACTTCAGTACAATTAAATGCCAATGCGATGAGCATTGATTAGCGACTAAATTGAAACGTGCGTGCCCGGACAACAGATCCAGACTAAGACCATAGTCCAGATATATATGCACTGTCGGTTATGTCATACAAATTGTGATTAGACATCTATGCTCAAATTCGAATAATTGTATTATTTGCATAGAAATTAATAATACCTATTATTACTATTATCCACTTCTATGATTATTTGCCATTGATTGAAGCGATTTACACAGGTGTGCGTTAGGCATTGATTGCATGTTTTGAAGATTTGAATTGAAATAGAAAAAAATGAATATTTAGGCTCATTTCACTTCACTTCACGATGCCGTCAACTATCATTGTCGTATCAATGGCATCTGTCCAAAGGAGGTGTCCTTCTTTGTATGATACCAAACCATCACCATCGGACCGGCAATTAGAGTGTTCAGAGAATTCAAAGACACTGGATACCGAAGTGATCAGCCATCCTTTAATGAGAGTAATAACATGATCGACCACTTAGCAATCATCCTTCAATTTCACATCGTTTTTCCTCCAGTCAGTTGAGCAAGCCATATTCTACCATTCGAGATCATTTGAAAAGGGACATCGGAATAAATTCATACCATAGCACAGTAGTTCAAACCCTGAACTCAGCCTACAAAGCTGACGAACTTGTAATGCGCATTGAGTTTAGAATCAGAAGTTCGTCATTACATTGACATGCAGCCACATTAAAACCATCAAATGCTTGCAATACCTGGTTGATTTTAGAGATAGTCGAATCCGAAAAGCGCACACTTCAGCACAGACTCTTACAGAATTGTTAAGTTTTTGACTGATTCAGTTATTGGTATTTTACTATTACGACTAATTTATATTTTACTGCCATCTAACTATAAAATCGATCACGTTTTATCAAAATACTTGTTATGGGATAAAACTTTGAGGTATTCTCAAAACATTAGGCGAAAAAATAGACTTAAAAATCTATTTACCTTAGAACTATGAACTTATGAAATCAGGGAGGGACTTTCCGCTCACCCTGTATAAGTTAATCCTGAAAAGCTATCATGCTTTCACTATAATGGATAATATTAGATGTGTCCCATATATGGGTCACTAGGCATAAATGGATTAATTCATTATCTTGACTAAAGCTTGGTGATTTCAATTATCTATCACATTGATTACAAATATTATCGACTTCCTAAGGAAGTGTTCTATCAGTACGGAAATTATTAAATTTGTCATAAGTAGTCATGACTGATCTGCATTTGTCTTCTTAACATAGATGAAACCTGACTAACATCTTGGACGGGCTTTCGTTTCATAAGTATAGGATATCAAACGATATTTGAAAGCATTATCTACATAACAAACGACGGCCGCAGACCGGAGTTTGTTATAGGATAATGCTTGAAAATATCGTATGATATCTATCATAATCATGTCCATCATGTACATCAATGGTGTCAAATTGTTGTTCACTAACTTACAGCTCAGATTCCGATGACGGGCATGGAAAGCAAGAAAATTTTGAATCTCGACATTCTTGAAATATAGCATAAAACCTGATTAACATCTTGGACGGGCTTTCATCACATATTGCTACCATAACATTAACGCAACATGCGTATAAGTGCCTGCAGCGTTTTTACATCAATCGTAAATCAATTAAGGTTGCATACATTTGTATAGGTCATCGGAATCGAAAGTATGCAAAATGCCGAGATTTCAAGGTTATAGCATTGCATTATTACTCAAATGTGGAGTATTTAAATAACTTGTGGATATTTAGTTTAGTAGCACGTAGTCTTGTGACCAAAAAAGAGGGACTTCAGTTGAATCACTTAGTGAGGATATTCTCACAACACTTGGAAGAAGGGCGGACATATGACCTTCAGAAGGAAATATTTACAAGAACTATAACTTTAGTGATAATTATTGGGATATGAAATTGTATGCAAAAATTGATTATTTTGGATTTGCTGCATCTGAACGCTAGTTGATGGACAGTCCAATTGATTATCAAGAGATTAAAGAGCATACTTCGCAGAATATCGCTCCATACACAACAAATATAAAAAAGAAAAGCAAAAATGTCATCTGGAAAGTTAACCCTTTCTCTACAGATGACGGATACTTCCGTCCTATGGACAACGACCTTTAGTGCCTCCCCAAATCATAGAAGACGGAAGTTTCCGTCGTTCAAACTTTGCGCTTAGCACTTGTATTTGAAGCTTCCCATTCTCGCGTGTGCGGGTTTTTTGCAAGCACTAATTCTACGACTACATTCGCCTGTTTTTCTATTTTCTATGTAAGCCTAATTTTCTATTTGATTCTCTTCAAATATGCACAAATATATTATGAAAGAGATCCTATCATAACAAAGATGAACTTTTATTGTTTAAACATTTAAAGATAAACATGGACATTTTAAACTTTTACATGTTTAAAACACGAAGTAACGCAATGTCACTTGTAGTTGTGAAATGTTGAAGCAAGGATAGGAACACAAGGGAGGTTTGCAAGAGACACAAAAGAATCGAGTTTCTTTTCGAATCCCTTTCGAGATGCAAACACGGCATCGGAGAGATGGGTTTGTGTTCTTTTCTGATGGCGTTATCTTCTTGGGAACGTGATTTTCGGTGATTTCTTTCTCACAGATTTTGCTTTCTTTTTCAGAAGTGATACTTCAGGCTCAAAAGTTTTCATTTCTAAAATAATTTCCCTCTTTCCTCTTGAATCTGGTGTAGGATCTCGTAATCGGATGTTGCGCTCCTCAATAGCTGTGGACTTAAAGGTGATGAAATGAGACCGGCAAATGGTCACATTCTGAAGAAAGAAGAATCCAAAATCATACCAGTGCTTGGCTGGGCGGTTTCCACATGTATATCGATCTAGGCGGAGGTATAGAGAAGTCGATTACATGATTGTTGAAATGCCGCTCTGCATGCATGGTGGTAACCATAGTCTAGAACGGATATGGACATTGAAAACAATACTACTTCGTGGACATGCGCTGGCATGACAACGATGCAAAAGAATTAGAAAATCTGGGAATAGGCCAAGTGTTTATTTTGATAGAAAATATGAAAAATGTACAAATTAGACAAATTATGTACATCCGATGCGAATTTCATTGAACACCGTTCGGTATCATCAGGGAGTGTAAAATAATGATGACTTCATAGCTTGAATTTAGTACAAATTTTAAATAAATGTTGATAAGGGCCTACAGATTGCATTTAGCAAAATAAGAAATCTCTGTAGTCTTCCATCTCAGCCCGGCTGTTTATATTTTCTATCAAAATCAACACTTGGACTATTCCCAGATTTTCTAATTCTTTTATGATGCACGGACTTCTATGGTAGACTCAAGGCTATGCAGATCCTTAATAATGGAGTTAGATTGAACTGCAAACAATTCGTGCTGCAATCTGAATTTTAAGCGTGGTGTGACAAAATATTAATGCTAAAAGTAAAAAGTATCCCTTGCATTCATTGCACACTGAAGTATCTCACTACCCGCATAACTACAAGTACAATGGGATTTAAAGTTGATTCGTCATTTTGATGAATTGAACATTTTGCACATGCAGAGTGAATGAGACTTTCACCCCATTAAAAGGTCATCATACAGCTTCGTGACCTTAGTAATCAGCCCATGAGCCAAGGGTCAATGTTATTTGTGAAAGGTTAATCCTTACGTTATTTGATATTAGCAGATTTTGAGAATCCATTCTATGACACAAATAGTCAATGTCAGTGAAAAGGACAGTATTTGCACAAATAAATGTAGTTTTCAAGAATTTAGTCGGCATGATCAAAGCAGATGTACTTCGCAATGGAATTAAGTCGAGGGCTTTCTCTGACAATGTGATCATTTCAGCTCTCTGTTTTCACTATTAGTTTACGATTGCCCACCGATTTGTAATCATGTTGGCTTTGAGCGAGACAGACTGACCCACAAAAGGGATGTGGGAAGAGAAAAATTTGAAAGACAAATGTCATCAAGAGAGCTACTAGCAAGTCCTTGCAAGCATCAACTTTTGCCGCTGTGATTTGAATAAGCCATTGTTTTCAGCAACTTCGGCGTTGTTTAACTAAGGAACCTGTGGAATAAAGACTAGGATGAAGAAATGAAGTTGTGGGACTGAGACATGAAAATGAACAATCACATGTCCCTAGAACAGAACATGGAGTAAACTAAGTGCTGTGTTTTGTTAGATAAAATTTGAAATAGGCCTGCTTGTGCTAGAATCCAGGAACTGTCAGTTTTCAGTGATATATGATAATGAAAATCACAGCTGGTGATGTTCCTTCCGATAGACGGGTGACAGCATTGTAATCAGTCAATAAATTTAGTGGCCTGTAGTCAAAAAATATTCTAAGACAGGCTTTTTTGCTTTCGTATATATTTTCATGTGCGGATTAGTGCTGCAAGATTTTTTATATTGCCAGCTTCCGCACGTGTCTTTCGCGGGTGTTTAGATAGATTGGATATGTAAATTTATGCAATTCATCTCACTACTTCATGTACAGCAACGCTAACCACAATTACCACATGCTACACAATACAAGGTTTCTACTATCAATTTAATATCATGATTTTCAAAATATCGTGTAAATGTTTCACATCGTCAAAATGTGTGTCGGCTTTAATGATATTTCTTGCATTGTTTTAAAGCTTCATTTCAATGATGGTTTTATTAAACCGTGCACTAAAAGTTCCATTATACTGTTATAAACATGGTCATATAACTCCATTTTTAATCATGTTATTTCAACCCCGCTGCGTTGTCAAACATTCCTTTAATTTCGCACTGTTTAGTCTATACAGGCTTGCCGTTGAGATGAATTTCCTGCCCAATCCCAACCCAATCCCAATGAGAGCTTTCATTGGGATCCTGACAGATCCCAATTGAAGTCCCAATAGCCAGCTTGGGAGAGCTAAAAACGCACGCAATTTGACCCCAAACTACATCGGGCATAGCGCTTAGGCCTGCCATATGTGGTACTTTTTGAATTGACGAAGGCCACGGACGTAGGCCTAGGACTATATTGTAATAGGGACTTCAGTTGATTTTACACAATAATGTATAATAGGCGCACTGTATGGCTAAATTTTGCACCGAGACTGCCTTCACGCAAGAGCTTATAGGAACCTATACTTGTACAGCTAATATGTATGTATGAACTGCAAACACACTTGGTATTAATTAAACCTATATCGGATAATTCGGTGTTAATAAGCAGTCGCTACACGGGCTCATACGTACAGTAGGCAACAGGCTGTAGACAGTGGCTTATGCGGTTAAATAGGCCTGAATAGCTTACAATGTATAGCTTAATTAGAATATAGAATGTAGAGCTTATGAAGCAGCGAAGCGCATGACGACGTACAGGCGAATTGTATAAGCCTATTACATAGCTGCTACATTTATAGTAGCACTATTTTTAGCAACTAGGGAAGTTAAAGCCATAGAGTAGAGTTAAAGCGGACTGTGTCAATTTGCATGGATCACAGAGCTCTCAATGCTCGAATTCGAGAGAGGCAAGGTCAGACTGGCGACACAACAAAATGAACTTCTCTGTACAACCTGAAAACATTTGTGACGTAGTGACTAATGTCAACGATTACATGTATATTTTGTTGGGAGAGGGCTTATTGGGATTGGGGTGGATTTTTGGTATCCCAATCACAACCCAATCCCAAAAGCTATTGCGATCCCAATTGAGATCTCAGTCCCAACGGCAAGCCTGCCTTTATTAGGTAATTGATATGATACAGACTTGATAGTAGGCACCTCGATATTACGATTGAGCAAAATGCGGAAGTCAATCACAATTCTCGCTGCCTCTTTACGCAAGCTACGGAGGAGAAATTAAATACTTCCTATTTACTGAATAGTAGACAACAAACTGAAGTCGAAAATCCAGCCCGATTGTGCAAATTTTGCTCAAAGACAATAGAGGAGTAGTGTTTTACTGATAATTTGATTCAAAGTATCATGTCAACTTAATCCAAAGATATTTGTGTTTTGTCTGAGGCTACAACAGCATCGCGAAAGGTTCGCGGAAATGGATATGTATTTCAAGTAAATTATAATGAACGACTTTGAAAGAATAAATTTGAGCTCATTACTCTAATTTGCTCAAAGCAAATGGAACAGATCGTCGAAAAGCCTTCGTGTGCCTTGATCTATTTTCCAAACACTCAGTTCTTCTAACAGTGAATATTGATTGTCCTCACAAAGCAGCAACAATATTGACGTTCCAGAATTTATCTAAGACAAAATATTGACATGTGCAGGCATTATTCAACAGGTCCGTCCGTCTACAGTGGATGTATTTTGAAACTATCTTTCATACATTTGCTCTCCAAGTGGTTTTCATGTCAAATTAACAAACAGGATGAGAATGCAACACAGCGAAATCAAGAGGCAGAGGTATCAGATGCTGTGAATGTCGCCCTTGGATACCATGATTCAATTTTCAATTATTCATTATCAATTTTCCCTAAATATAAGACATTTTGATAAAATTATTTACAATAACTCGCCTTACGGCGAAAATCTACAGCAACAAACCACTATTATCCGTTCCAGTCTCGCTAGCTTACAACAAATCGTAGTTGCACATTCTTGCCGGAATGCGATATATTCTAAGCCATTTATCAAAACGGTTTTGCATTTAAAGAGCTTGATTATACCCGTGAATCTTTACAAAGTACACTGATACTCTTCCGGTACATTTCCATTGTCAATCACCTGAAGCTGCCATCTTTCAAATACCGTTGTCATGACAACGCATGTCCACAACGCAGCAATGTCTTCAATGCGCATGTCCGCTTTAGTCCTTTACATGGATTATCAGATATCTATGCCATCAATTACCTGGCATCAATGCAGGTCCTGCAGACATTGACCCTGCGCATCAATCAACACGTTAAAACAAAATTAATCATGTTTTGACTTAATTTTGGTGATCTTACTAATTTTGTAGAGACTCTCAGACATCAAATATTCAATCATGTGACGCACGTCAACTTTTATATCGAAGTTGATGTTCTGAACTCAATCATGTTTCAAATTTCTTGGTACTCTGATAAAAAGTTTCCTTTCTGCAAAAGAAAATGTAGGAAAATTGTTAAGTGTTTCACAATCCATAGATATTTCTTGAATTTTACCATTGGATTCCAATGGGAATCCTATCACAGAAAGCGACTGGCTGTGACACTTCAGAATTTGATTTTTGTATTCAGTGTTTCAAGATCTACAGATCAATGCTATTAAGCCCTTTGTGCGCGAATTTAAGAAGAGTGTGTCAGTAGCTCCCGTCCTAAGTTGCTTTATTTGCCTCGCAGAATGCGGCGAGCACATCACAAATATCAGCAAGCATATATGTATGATTGTACACAGTTGTAAAATAAATCGAAGTCATAGATCAGGAGCAGTATTTTACAAATGAACAAGAATATCTCCTTCGTATGTGCTGTGAATTTTTCTCGTATTTCTTGTAGGATTACGAAACTCAGAATGTTTTGACACTTTGCTGAGTAGTCTTTTGCCTACATTGTCACCTGCATCAAATAACTTGACCTGCTAAGGATCAAGGATACCCAAATAAATTAATGTAGCGGTACATGCTGGCAAATTAAGTGAGTCAATGATCTTTCAATGTCAAATAACTCTCTCTTGAATTCAATCACTGCAAATCAATCAACCAAAAGAAAATGGTGACCGAATTCTTCAAATTGTTCCTAATATCTATAGGAATTAACCAAATAAATCGCTCCGCACACTAAGAGTGACTATGTACACCATCCAGCGAATTCAAGAGAAGGTTACATTCCGATAAATCTGCAGAGATGGATTTGAGGTAGACAGGAGCTTTTAACATTGAGCACTCCGATGCCTTGCGTTGGTAGATTACAAAAAATGCTTCAATCATTGTTCGATACTTGCAATTAGCAAGCTAGTGAGATTTCAACGGGCATCCATTACATATCACTTGAAACACACTACTGGCAAATCGCCTAAGTTAGTGCGCCTGAAATAATTAATAAATGCTGCTTTTTGCAAACACAATGTAAATAGAATAATCAAATATTGAGTTGCATCGTCAATTGAAAAATGGGAACAGACTTGAATAGCTGCCATTTCATCCAACATCAGGAATCATCAGCAGGCCTAGTCCAGTTTACATCTCTCAAATTCGACACAAACATAAAAGTTAGTGAAATTTCGACGTGTATTCATTAAATGCTACTTTTAAACACACTTATGCAATAATTAAATTCAATAATTAGTTTTTACAGGCTCACAAGGCGCCTTAACGTGCATGTAGATGACTTGTCAGTATGTGTTTAAAAGTAGTATTTGACGCATACCCGTCGAAATTTCACTAACATGCTAATTGCATATCTCGGATTCATTTTCTGTCATTCATCAAAATGCGAAATATCATTTCACAGTTTGCAGCTCACTGTAAACAATTTTTTAATGACTGTATCGATGTTTTGGCATCAAACCAACTGGAACAAAGTAATATCCTGCAAGTTTCACAAAAATTGGGGAGCTATATTCTCACAGCTTCAGTTACTGCCAGTAATTTGTGAGATTTGCGGATAATGTTTGCACGATTCATGCAATTGTGTGCACCAATGGATATTATAGGTTAATGATACAAAGTCATCTAATCAACATATTTCATTTAAAACAAATGAAAATAGCCTGAAAACCACAAAAAATCTATCAACATCGACACAGCTCCCTATTTAAAGTTGTAGTCATGCCCGGGTAAATTTGAATCGCAGCTATTCAGGTCTGTTTCCATTTTTTTCAACTGAGGATGCAACTCAGTTGAATTTAATCATTCTATTTACATTGTTTGATACATCAAACGCAACAATTGCTCCATAGCCAATGCACAGACGGTCAAGATTCTTCCTAGAATTACCTATGTGTATGCATTAGTGATTCTGAGATTGTGTACAATCAGATTATTCTATGAATGTTCTCAGTCTATCAAATAAAACTACAGCTTTAACTTTAGTTCATGTCTAAGTCACAGCGAAAACATGATATATGTATGTATAACTTCTAAGAATCATTATTTTTCTTGTGTCAAAAATGCGATATGTGCATGACTAACCATGAAACCCTTTCCGCAGCCTTCGGTCATGGTAGGTACAACCATGTGTTGCATCAGTATTCAATGTAAAGTGCCGATTTTGAATATGTTATAAACAATATAATTATCTCAAGCAAAGTTCCTTTTGCATCAAATACGCAATGCATTTTCCTGCTATAGACTGAGTGCGAGCGACATTTGATGAGAACAAGAAATCTATTAATCAATCACAGCAAAACAGTCCGTAGCTAAGTGATTCAACGCTCACTTTTGTTTGCTCTCTGTTAAGAAAATCATCCACCGCAATTTAATCGGCAAAGACCAATAGTCTTTAAACCAATTTAGCTTTAGCACATTCATTGTTTGTCAAGGACGGCGTCGATTCTATTCCATCTGTTTCTGTTTGCAAAGACTGGAGAAAAAATATTTCGAACTGATACTGGCGTTCTGATTAATTTGATTTTCGGAGCAGAATAAGAAGTCATTTGACAAGCAAATAATACGCTGTATCGCCATCACCTCTGTATGGTGAAATATACGATGTAAATTAGAAACAAAATGCTAAAATGACGATCGTCAAATTTTGTTTATGTTTCCATAAAAGACAATAACATCAGCCGTTGCATAGAAATGGTAAAATCAAATATATATGACATAGAATAATTGGGAATAGACAGTGACTGACATTCGACTCATTCAATAGCTCACAATGCAAATTTGTGATGAGTACTACAATTTGGCAGATGAATAATTATTGTTGATTAATGTGGTCATATTTTCTTAAATATGAAACGTAAGACGAATATGATAGTCAAATTTTCTCGAATCTGACTCTTCAATCTGCTTCAGCCGGAATTTTCACTTTTTAGGACAATCATGGAACAAACATTAAGATCTGAAATTCGAAAGTGAGATACTGCTTTTGCTCTCATTGGTGTGCCCTCAAAAGTTAATTTTCTGAATTATCTGCAGTGGATTGACATATTTATATAAGAAAATCAATTAGCAAGAACAGAATTACAGTTTATGAAAATAGACTCATAACTTTAACTTTGAATTGAATGGCCATCATTTCTGACAAATCCTCATTGCATGCTGTGAATGGCCCGATTTGATTGACAGATGATCAGCGCTCTGTCTCACTAACTATTTACATTTTCAAATGCTTTTTAGAACAGAATTAGCAAGATATTCCGCTCGGCATGTTTTTTAATTCAAAGTATTCAGGATCATAGAGTAAGTATATTAGATAGAGTGGTAACTCCGCATTTATTAAATCCCCAATGTGTATACACTGTCGATTTTATTAAATGAACTCGAGGGGGATATAGTTGCTAATTGTTACGAAATGTGATATATGCCAATTTTTGCAGTTTTCAAGAAATTGCCAGGGAATTGAGTGATCATGATTGTAATGCAGAAGGAATGATGGTATTTTACAGATTCTCAGTGTCATGACAGCTTTGGAGATTTAATGTTTGTCAAATTAGCAATTCGATGGGTACCTGTTACTCTCATGCTCAACCACAAGAGTATTTTCTTAAACGTGATCATATGAAAAGCAACCTGCCACTGGCACAGCAAAATCACATAATCAAAGACAATGATTTCAATTAACTTTGAATGATGTAAATGGGTCCACATCAATATTCAGCTCCAAGAAATGAAACATGAATTTAGTGAATCATAAAATCATGCCGGTGAAAATTGAATTAAAAACTTGAAATTTCAGTCAACAAAGCACGAATAATATCGCGACTTTTTCATGAAGACTTCCATTATAATACGGATCATGAAATTCCCATCACAATCAGCTTAATGTCCGCTTAGATGAGATGCTTTAGCGAATATTCATTCCTTTTGATATCAAACTTGTTTCATACTACTTATATGGGGGCGTCATGTCGGAGGTATATTTTGAGTAAAATTTTGACTTTTTTAAAACTGCTCAAATAATTTTTTTTCGACCACGGGAACGTCATCTCCGCAAAAACTGAATCTTATCATACAAAAATTTTCACTGTATACAGATACTTTTTTGAGTCGACACTCTACCTATATATCCCTACTCTATGTTCAGGATTTTATACTTGCTGTAATTTTTAGTAAGCCCGAATTGCCCACATAATCTGCTACACAATTTCATCCGAAATGTCATCCTGATGTCGCCGGATAGAATGAAATTAACTTCTATGCTGGAAAGACCACGATATTGCATCTTTCAGTTTATTGAAAATATAGAGTACTGCTAAAGTTTTGTTGGAAACAAAAATACCAAACTAATATTCCGACCATCTGAAGTGGCCATAATCAAAATTGCACTAAAGCATAAGCATTTGCTGAGCTACGTAAAATTCAAAATACATACGTGTACATGCTTGACTAAAGCACTTAATAACTTATTTCTAAAAGTCTCAGCGAATGAAATTGAAATCAATTATATTCAATTACAAAAATATTCAATAAAAACGATACAAACAGCGTCAAATCTTGCACTCAATCGCTAGCCGGTGCACATGCTTGTGAGCGGACAGTTCGTCTGGCGCAGTACAATCATCATACAGAAGCTGAGGAAAAGTCTTTCTATGACCTTGTCCCCGCCTTTGTGGTTGCGTTGGCTGCCACAGAAGAAGCTGCTGTGCCGGTTGAGGACACGACTCCTCCGCGCGAATGAGATTTCCTGCGAGTGCTATATGCGCTCCTTGCGTAGCCTCTCACTTGGTGGGAGTAATCTGGCTCGTCGGTATAAGTCTGCGTTTGACACTCGTTGTGGCCAGTGCACGTTAAAAGAAGCCCTCAGTAGATGTGAGTGTGCACCATCCAATTCTGTCTCGACTGTGCGAGTCATTGTCCAAATGATGGCGTTGTACAGTAAGACAGTCTCGATGATTGCACTGAAAAGTCTTGCGCGCAGTTCGTCGGATATGCCCTCCTAAGAGAAAACTGTTCGAAGCCTTCCAAATGCTGTCCATGCCAACCGCTTCCGGTGCATTAAGTCCGGTTCGCAGCTCGGCACTCGGCCGCCCAAGTATGTGAAGCCCTGACAAGAGTTGAGGGGATTAGATCAATCTACTTACATGCAAACTAAAAAATTATTCAGTGGTCTCCTTAGCGCAGCCCGATTAACCAAAATCTATGGCACTCCTATAGGAAACTTCCTACGGAATTATTGTAACTTTCCTATAGCAAGCAGTGCTATTGCTATGGAACTCCATCCTATTGAATTTTAGGGAAATCGGTTCCTATTGCCTATTGAACCAGTTTGTCCCATAGATTTGTGGGAAATCCTGTCCTATTGAATTGTGGGAAATCCTGTCCTATTGTATTGGGAATTCAGTATTTTTGGTAGGTCCCATTATTGCTTTCTAACTTCACCGTTGCATAGTGACGTCTGATATGATCACGAGTATCATCAATAATCAAGCTAGCTTTACTGATTGTAATAGTGTTGACATAGACAATGGCAATAATCAACTTGAAACGTACATGAGACGTTTGCATTTTTCTTTAAAGCCCTTTACTATTTCGGTGAAACTCCCGCCCAAAGAACAATTCACTTTTGAAATATAATTGTAGCTATCTCAGAAACGTTAATCTAATAATCAGTCTACATTATGTATAGAGCATTATTATGAAGCGTATTTCATGATCATTCATAAAACGTCATTATTCACAAAAAAACCATTGATTTTTTATCTTTTATTTTGTTTTTTTAGCATTTTTGATTCACTGTAAAGTTTCTTGGAGATCATTTTCCACACTTCCCTCTGTTCCATCGGGTGATGATGTTGGACTAGGCCTGTAACAAACAAGAGATGAATGATAAATATACGATAAATAATAAGTTAATGACAGAACATAAACATTTTGTATAGATTAACTTCATCTGAATGAAGAATAATGCAAACTATTCCAATTGAAGAGTATTTAGTAATTATTATTGTTTGAATTTACATAGAACTATTGAATATTGTAAGTCTTTATGCAATTCGAATACAATGCAACTAGAAAATAGCAATTAGTTTTTCTAGCATTTGCAATGCAACTTGTGGTGCCACTGGAATTGCAGAATTAAGCATCATTTCTATAATTGATAGAGTTTATGCTCCTAATTTGTCGCCTTCTTTAGCAACATCAGAGAGGAGATAAGGTAAACATGAGCCAAGCTTTACAAACTATTGTTAACTTTAATTTTAATACCAAATTGAACCCGTCAAAACTTACATGCATGTGCGCATATGGTTAATTCACATTTCCTATCAGACAAAAATGCTGTGGTGGCGGTGCATGGTCTCAGATCTCTATCATGTAATTTGGCCTATATTCTTATCAAGAGAAGAAAACTCATCTCTATGAATAGACCCTCGTTTGCTTATTTGAAAGGTCAGTCAGAGAAAGAATGATAATGATAATTGCGAGTGATATTGTAAGTGATGTCATAAGTGATATTGCATAGCGGCAGACTTTTCTTCATTCATTTATTCAATCAAATTTAATGTAAAACCGAAAGATGATTGCATGTGTTGTATAAAGTGGGCCAGAAGCAACCGTTAAATATGTTTCTTTATGAAAAGGTAGCATTCACTGCTTTAATGATTTATGACCCATCATTTATATGGTCAGATGAATTCTGATTATTTTCATAATGTTTTGAAACTTTATTATGACTTTAATACTAAGTTGTACTTTGAAATAACACCATAATTTCAAAAGATGTCCCACACCATTTGAGCAGTGAGACAAAAGATGGACCTGCAGAGCCCAAGAAAATGTATGAATAGAGGTGCAATTGAGTGGTCTCATCGACGCCCTGATTTGAAAAAGTAGACTAATTCATCTAGGAATCACAAATGACATGTAGCTCGACATTCTAAAAGTAAGTCATTGCGAACTTTTTGAACCTTTCTTTAGCTTTGATAGGACATTGTGTCAAAATTACTTAACTAAATCTCATGGAGGAGTGAAGACTAAGTGCTTGTGCTTCCAACAGTGGCAGTCACTTTCGAGAATGAAGAATGAAAAATTTAAGACAGTTTAAAAAAAGAAGAGAATTTAAAAAAATTGACATAAATTAACATAAATGATCACATAATTTTTAAAAAATGGTATCGCTTCTTAATTGAATTTCAAAATAAATGACAAAAAATCATGTGACCACATGAAGAATTCATCTGCCCACATAACTAATGGATAATAAACATCAAGGCAGTGATTTATACCTTAAATGATAAGGAAATACATAGCTATTCTCTGGCCTACCCTATACATTTCGCATTAAAATAAAGCCGAACGCTAGGTATCCGT
>CAJQUW010013753.1:7500-95671 GCA_907163375.1 Prostheceraeus crozeri | reverse complement strand
AAAACGGAAGCTTACACATCTAAGGAAACGTTCTATAACATATTACAAAATGAAGAATTACATCGATGCTTTTCACGACAAAGTACACAAATGATATGATGGCAACGAAGAAGTAAAATGTATCTAATAAGACCACGTTTACGACACTCAAAGCACATAAGTGAATTGTCATAGGGTAGAGTTAGGAAAGGACTAGTAATTCTCCTTCTTTGATTTGCGTTTTGAGGTAGCATTCTTCTCCGACTTGCGCTTCGTACCACTGCTGTTAAGGATTTCGTCAATAATGTCATCTACGCTGGGTGGCTTTGGAATATATAGGATGGATTCCATATGCATGGAGAGAGAGGCTATTTTATTATCCTTGTGTCGACCATAATATGGCCCATTCACTTTGAAAAGGATATCCCAAGTACCTTCTCCGAGCTCATCACATCTGATGGGTATTGATTGATCTCCATCCTTTTTATAATAGCTACACCAATGTGATACCGGTAGGCAAATTTGATTGCCATCCCAAATCTTTCTATAGAGAGTACCCTTTTCATCTCTCGCCTTCCACTCTTGAGCAAGAGGAGTAGGAATGTCCATATTTAATGTCACTTACTCTTCAATAATGTCAAGTTGGTGGCGAATGTACGGACTCACGGGGATCAGTATGTAGTCCCCATACTGACTGCTGAATATCTTCACATCAGTGGAAGGGAGCATTCCCGTTTGCAGTACTACGTTGTGATCCTCATGACGCAAGACTTGTTTAAATTTACGCTGTAGCGGTGTAGGATTATGTACCTTGGTTGTTTCTTCCACTGGTCTCAGCTGTAGATGATCTGATTGTAGCGAACCCTGTAACGTCTGGCCACCATTTTGTCCTGTCAGTGTAGTAGATGTAGAAGATGCCTGAAAATAAAAAAGATTGTATTAAGTTTACGTTCAAGGGAGGAGAGGGAGGAAAGTAGCGACTTACCATTTTAGTTGGATAATATAACAGGGATGTAGAGAGAGAGAATGTGCGTCCGTCACTTGTACGATTCAACGATGGAATGATTCTCACTGTGGAAGGCTCTCTATTTATAAAGGAATGCTTGATTCTCATTAGACAACAATCCTCATTGGAGAGTAGCATCAAGTTGATTCCCACTCTCGCCGATGCTTCATTCGCCCGCTAGCGCTCATCGTCTCCTTTCACCGTCTCGACTAAAGCTCTATTGTATTCTTCCGTTGATAGGTGTGGTAAAACATGGGTGGGCAAATGTTGTGTGTCGTCGCGCCATTGATAATAATACTCCAACAGTAGGCGACCATGCTTGAATACGCGCCTTGGATATTTCAGCAAAGTCTCATCAATCAATTTCCTACTTTGAGCCACACTCTTGAATACAATGTAGCAGACAAGCTCGTTGTGGGGAAGGGTGTGGGCATGCACCAATGGTTGAATGTAGGTCGTAAGCATATCATCATTCATCATGAGTTGGAAGCCTATCACTAAGGGCAGCTCGACATACGTCCTTAGAGTCACCTAAACAATGTCCTCCATGCTCTGGGAAACTACCTGCGCCATCGGCTGAATTGCTCCTCTCGTCGTCAAAAGAATGTACATAGCTCATGCACTCCACCTCTCTCAGTGCTGTAGGCGTATTTTATACCACCCACCCCTACGTTCCTTTGGTGTTAACTTTCGTTTAGCAAAAAAGTCGTCATGAAATTTCAACGACAGAGTAAAAGTTTGAGATTATACGCTACTGGCAAACTAACTCATGAAGTAGCTTTGCTGTGATACATTTCTATCTGTAAACATGTGGTAATGTTAAAGTGAATCTAAAACTTTTCAGCTTATTAATTGTTCATCATCGCATCAACGCTTTAACTCGTGAACAGTTATAATTTTATTTTTAATTTACACTTAGTCTAACTTGTAGACTAGTAAATCTTGCGATCTTATTTTTACAAACAGTTATACCGTTCTTTCTAACATACACACTATTGAAACTTTATTTCTAACTTGTAAACTCTTGAAACTATATTTTTTTTCTAACATACAAACAGATAAAGCTTTATTTCTAACATACACACTATTGAAACTTTGTTTCTAACTTGTACACTGGTGAAACTTTATTTTTAACTTGTAAACTGGTGAAACTTTATTTTGTTTCTAACATACAATCAGATAAAGCTTTATTTCTAACGTACACACTGTTGAAACTTTATTTTTAATCTGTAAACTGTTGAAACTATATCTTTCATTTACAAATAGTAGAACGCTTAGTATAACTTGTAAATCTTATAAAACTTCATATGGGTGATGATGGTAGTTGAAATAGTGCTAAATAAAATTAAGATAGCTTACACTTCTGATACAGGGATAGCAATCGACTGCGATCCATGTGTAAAGAGCTTGTTAGACTACGGAAGAGAGAAGTGTGTTATGTTGCGTGTGGCGCGTGAGTGTCCTCCCATTTGATTCCATTCATCAATTCGTCTCATTGATAGAGACAGGTAGAACTCATGGTTCTCATAACGTATGCAATGGAAAGTTTATAAGGCAACCTTCGACAGTGGCTAAATGTCACCCTGGCGCGAATGCATACTACGTTGAGACAGAGGCAATCACTTGCAAACATGACGCATTGCGTTGCATACCGATGAGATGCTCAACGTTAGAGTTTTAGTCCTTCATATGAATACGTTGTTCGAGAAACAACAGAAAATAAAATTCACATACTTCATCTAAACATGTACGTACTTCATGAGTGTTTCATCTGTCTCATCAACGTTTATCATGGGAACAATCATTCAAGTGACATCTAATGAATTACATTTCACTCTACTCCATATCATAAAGACTAATCTTTGTCGAATGGCTGAAGTACTCTGACCTGGCGAGAGAAAACGTCACGTTGAGTATGAAGTCGAACGCCCAACATGAGCAACGGCTCAGAGGTTTCGGTCTAACAAACGACGAACAACCCGTGCAACGCAATCCCTCTACGGCATTACCCGCCGTCCCGAAGGAACGCTCGAGCAAAGGAGGTATTACAGCGATGATATGTTTTATGAGCAGAAGTGAATCTCTTGATAGCAAGAGACTATTCAACTTGATAGCAAGTCAAAACAACCTGATAGCAGGAACTCACTGAAAAGGAAAGATGAGAATCGTTTCATTTGTCCCGTCAACGTTTATCGTGGGAACAATCATTCAAGTGACATCTAATGAATTACATTTCACTCTACTCCATATCATAAAGACTAACCTTTGTCGAATGGCTGAAGTACTCTGACCTGGCGAGAGAAAACGTCACGTTGAGTATGAAGTCGAACGCCCAACATGAGCAACGGCTCAGAGGTTTCGGTCTAACAAACGACGAACAACCCGTGCAACGCAATCCCTCTACGGCATTACCCGCCGTCCCAAAGGAACGCTCGAGCAAAGGAGGTATTACAGCGATGATATGTTTTATGAGCAGAAGTGAATCTCTTGATAGCAAGAGACTATTCAACTTGATAGCAAGTCAAAACAACCTGATAGCAGGAGCTCACCAACACTCACCTTGTGAAAGATAAATGTGAAGAGCAGAGCTGGTGCACTACCTTTTATAAGATTTTCCTAAGCGGTGAATGGATGAGACCTCTCGTCCAATCACAAGACGAGCAAGAGTTTCCAGTGCGCCCACGCACTCCCAATTAATGCTGATGTTACAAACTCTCTTTTATGAACGCATGAGCATCTATTTGAATCTGTCAATGTACATTCCTATTGCGATATGATTTATTCGTTGATGATTTTACTACGGTATCTTATGTGTTCAGAGCTTGCTCACTAAAGAAGAGAGAAGTGTGTTTGCTGCATACGTTTGGCGTGTGAATGTCCAAATCCCATATCATTCCATTCATAATTTCTTCGTCAATGCCCTCTGTGTTTCTCAACTCTCGACTTGGAATATACACAGGTGACACGAGGAGGTAGTGGTTCTTAAAAGAACTCATGAGACTTTCTCGATACGGATAGTATGTGCTACATGTGTATGCTCTAAAAGGTTAGAGTCGGAGTGTAGAAACGACAAGCATGTAGTAAGGAGGAATTGATTAAGACGTCATTATGAGAACTTTACTTGACATGTGCCCTACTTTGTAAATCATCAAACGATGAGTGGAGATTTTGAAAAACCTGCTGCAGACATCTAAAGCACTCATGACCAAGCGAGAAAAGATGACGTTGGGAAAGTTGCCCAACACCGGCTAAGTGGTTTCGGTCTTAACTATGACACACCCCTCCTTCCATCTGCTGCAGCGCTCGCCGTGCAAACCCACCAACAGGAAGTACACTATCAAAGATCTCCGCATCACTCATGCTGTAGCATGATATCAAGCCGCCTAAGGTGATGGAGGATTTTATCCCTCACTTATACCGAGCTTCACACTATTAGTGCAATGGAGAGGTTATGAAGTAACCTTCGACAGCTGGCTAAATGTCACCCTGGCGCGAATGCATACTACGTTGAGACAGAGGCAATCACTTGCAAACATGACGCAGAGAGGTTTAACAAGATTGACCATTGCCGAATGTCCCTTGCGGTATACATAGCTACGGGTTTCACCGCCGCCCTTTACAGGAACGCCCGTCGAAAGGAAGTATTACACCGAACTTCTCCTTAGCATGCTCACGTTGAGTGCTTCTTGATCTGATAGTAAGAGACTTGTTAGCAAGTCAAGCTGACGTTTTCGCAATGGAGAATTTATAAGCCACCCGTGACAAGATAGCTAAGACTCGACCGATTGGCGTTCAAGGTGCTACGTTGAGAAAAGAGACCGCAACGACCGTTGTAGAGTCGAGATTACCGAAGTCTCCCTTGCTGCACCCATCACTACGATCTTATCCGCTGTCCGGAAGGAACACCCTGTCACTGGAATATTACAGCGAAACTCTCCGTACCATGCAACATCATGACACTTGCTAAAGGCAAATGTGTAGTTGAAAGTCACCTCACTGGGTTTTATATGATTTTCCTACCCTGAAAATGGTCGAGATTGCTCGCCCAATCAGAAGGTTTGGTGAATTGTTTACAAAGGTTGCAAATTCCAAGCCGAAGCTCACCTCTCACAACTTTATAAATGTCTTAGTTGAATTCAGCAGGGTCGAAAACCCCAGAAAACCTCCAAAACTAGTGAATTTAAATTTTTCATCTTTTTAGCACTACTTATGAAATTTTATAAGTAGTCTATCACTTAGGGCAGGTCAATATCGAGCGAACCTTTTTTGAATCAAGTCAAACGGACTTGTAGAAGCAAAGTTACAAGCCTTTAAAGTTTTGGAGTCTTTTATGGCCTGGAGACGAAGGCCATCTCCTGACGAACCTCTAAGTCTGACGCCTTAGCTGACTTCAGCAATGAAATTTTCTAAGTCGGTTTCTTACTGAAGCCCGGAATTTGGAATGTCCGAAGCTATCATCGGAGCTCAGAGAGGCGACTTACCGTTGACAATCTCTCGTCTTAATGACAAGTCTCTGTCGGTTCCCAGCCTATATAGTTTGTGGCGATCAGCTGATGACGTAATATCCATCATCCAAAAACTTAAAACGCTTCTATCGCCGATTCTAGAGGTCTGATTGAGCTGGAAATGCACCATTGCCATGTAGAATTTGACGCTGAATCCAAATCTGTCCTCCGTTTTCCCATCCGATGCTTCGTTTTGGCTCTACAGCCCACAGCCATCGCAAAAATTCTAACTGTCGTTTTTCGGAAAAATGAAGAAAAATTTTTTCTCTCCGATTGACTTGAAACTCACCATGTTGACGCAGAATTGTACGCTGATTCCAAATCTGAAATCCGTTTTACTCTCCGATGCATCGTTTTGGCGCTACAGCCCAAAACGTCCAAAATTCTAACTCTGTCGTTTTTCGCCAATCTCCCAAAATCTTAAATGGCGTCTCACATCTAAACGAAGACAGATATGAACAAGCCGTTTCTTTCACTGAATTTTTCTCACTTTCAGCTTTCAAGCGAGCTATTGCACGACTTTCTACGATCACTAGAAGGAAAATTGGAAGATCGGAGCCCGGGGAGGGGGACGTCAGCGAAAATTTTTTCTCTCCGATTGCTTTCAAATTCACCATACAGATGCAGAATTGTACACTGATTCCAAATCTGACATCCGTTTTGCTCTCCGATGCTTCGTTTTGAGGCTACAACCCAAAACGTCCAAAATTTTACCTCCGTCGTTTTTTCGAAAAAAACATTGAAGAAAATTTTTTTCTGTCTGATTGACTTGAAACTCACCATGTCGACGCAGAATTTCACGCTGATTCCAAATCTGAAGTCCGTTTCACTCTTCCGTGCCTCCTTCAACCTCAAAACACACTCTCACTCCACCACGTCAACCTGGTCGGTCGGCCAAGTCAACCTAGTCGGTCGGCCACGTCAACCTGGTCGGTCGGCCACGTCAACCTGGTCGGTCGGCCAAGTCAGCCTGGACGGTCGGCCACGTCAACCTGGACGGTCGACCACGCCAACCTGGACGGTCGACCAAGACAACCTCTCACTCCAGCCTGGGCGGCCGGCCAAGGTGGCGCGCTGTGTTTGTATGGGAGCTAGCCATTTTGGGGCGCGCTGTGTTTGTATGGGAGCTAGCCATTTTGGGGCGCGCTGTGTTTGTATGGGACCCACCCCATTTCGGGGCGCGCTGTGTTTGTATTGGACCCACCCCATTTCGAGGCGCGCTGTGTTTGTATTGGACCCACCCCATTTCGAGGCGCGCTGTGTTTGTATTGGACCCACCCCATTTCGAGGCGCGCTGTGTTTGTATTGGATCCACCCCATTTCGAGGCGCGCTGTGTTTGTATTGGACCCACCCCATTTCGAGGCGCGCTGTGTTTGTATTGGACCTTTACTGACTACTGACGACGTTTTTATGGTGGCACATGATACCCGCAGTGTGAATGTTATGCTACGTAGGCTGAATCAGCTTCATGAAAATTTAAACTTCACATTGGAAATGGAAGCGAACAACTGTCTCGCGTTTTTGGATGTTATTGTTACGCGGGAGAGCTGTGGATCTGTGCTGACGTCTGTTTTTTGCAAGAGTACATGGTCTGGACTTCATACTCATTTTAAGAGCTTCGCCTCCTTATTTAAGCAATATTTTCCCGTGAATTGAAATGGTCCCATCACTTTAACCTGATTGCGAAACAAGCTGCTACGCGTGCTCTATTCATACCCTAAAACGTGAAGGTTGTAGCACTACTCTAATGATAAGGTGCTACAATACATTTATTTGTTCAATGTTACTTTACGCCTACCCAGCAAATTGCAATGCTCCTCAATTTTTATTGAGCGACCTCTTGCGCCTCAAACACCGAGTTTATCGAATCAGTGTCTGCCGTCTGCAAATTCTCGCCTGGAAACTGCCTAAAAGACTTTTGAAAAACCTATTCGGCAATAAGTAATATAAGTAAGTGAATTAATATTAATATAATAATATTGATATAAGTAAGTGAATATAAGTAAGTAATAGTAAGTGAAAGCACTCATCTTTCAATAGTCCACTATCATGGAGCTCGTGCAACAATACATGGAATTCTCATCTTTGTGTATCCAATTTTTCAGCAAACCTCTCAACAGGAGATTCAAGTACGAATGAATTTTGTGAACGCAGGGTGTTGCGTCTCACAGATGAGATGGATGAAGCTGGAGCAATTATATCTGTGTTGCCTTGGACTTTGGCTTGCATTGTTCATCAACCTACATCGTGGAATTAAACTGAGCGGGAAAATTATGCTTCCGATAACCCATATCCAGGGAATTTTATTGATATTTTTCCTATATATATATCATAAGCATATATATAAGCTTATATATATAAGCATATTTTTCCCCGTTATAGATCTTCCGTTCATTAGCCTTTCAAACTCGTTCGTTCGTTCACCGCTCAAATGAGCTATCACCCCCGTTCCGTTCGTTCATGGCGTAAAACACCCTTTCAATCGTTCTTTTTAAGTCAAAAGAATGTTCAATTTTAGTGAGCCCTATATAGTTCTGTCGTTTCTAGCTTACATTGTTTTTTTTCAGAGAAACGTGGAAGCTGGCAATGCAGGATGTTCTCCCATCTTACATCGCGAAATAATGCAAGCTGCACTATCGGAAAATTTGTTGTCGGTATCATTTTGATAGGACTCCGCCTCCGGACTGTGGCTGCGGCTTTTGATAGGAGTCCGACTCCGGTTTGGAAGTATATAAAGCCTAGTTTTTTTAAGAAAAACTGGTAACCTACATCATAGATCATTATAGGCTTGCCTGAATCTATTTTTAGTGATCATTGCTGCATCAATGATCAATCAATTTCGATGAAAGTTTATCAAATGTCACTTTAATTTGGATGCATGCGACTCAGCTTCTCCCATCTTGCTGATATGCTTCAAAGGGTTTTTCTTCAGTCTCTACCAGGCAGGAAAATCCCACATCTTTCTCCAAAAAATACGAGTACATTTTCGATTTTAATATGCGCTTTGGAGGAGCCATCACACATGATTAGCGTGAGGGTAGGAGGTAATGTTTTCAAACAAACTAGTATTTCATTTTTGTCTCTGATGTGACCTTTGCTGCTTAGGTGTAATCGATGCTAGGAAGGCTTGTCTTCTCTACTGAATCACCGAGTGAAAAAACAATCCTTTTTTCACTATCGCGGTTCATTCCCTCAACTATTATAAGCTTTGCATTCACTGTTGTCTCTGTACTTTTGTTTGACGGAGAAAGTTGACATCAAGACAGTGACAGCTATACACGAGAATAAATAATTTGTTTGTATTATATTTCTGGTCAAGTTATAGGCCGGAGTCCTATCATCATGCTTATGATTGTCTATAGGTCTATGGTTATTTGTTCAACCTGACAGATTTAAGTGACATTCTTGTCCGATCGGACTTCAAGGCCATTTTGCAATAAAGACATTAA
Source organism: Prostheceraeus crozeri (assembly GCA_907163375.1). NCBI lineage: Eukaryota > Metazoa > Platyhelminthes > Polycladida > Euryleptidae > Prostheceraeus > Prostheceraeus crozeri. The sequence continues at coordinate 86,731 of CAJQUW010013753.1, read as the reverse complement.
TATGTCTGAAACTATCTACAGTGCAACTGCCAGGAATGGTCAGGATAAGGTTCTTTGCAGCAGTTCAGCCTACAGGCCTCTTTTGGAGGTGACCACTGACGGAGCAGCTTTCAAGCTTGTTGGTAGGTCATTCCAGGTAACATTACCTCCTACCCTCACGCTAATCATGTGTGATGGCTCCTCCAAAGCGCATATTAAAATCGAAAATGTACTCGTATTTTTTGGAGAAAGATGTGGGATTTTCCTGCCTGGTAGAGACTGAAGAAAAACCCTTTGAAGCATATCAGCAAGATGGGAGAAGCTGAGTCGCATGCATCCAAATTAAAGTGACATTTGATAAACTTTCATCGAAATTGATTGATCATTGATGCAGCAATGATCACTAAAAATAGATTCAGGCAAGCCTATAATGATCTATGATGTAGGTTACCAGTTTTTCTTAAAAAAACTAGGCTTTATATACTTGCAAACCGGAGTCGGACTCCTATCAAAAGCCGCAGCCACAAGTAATGGGCAAAAGACCGTTCCAGGACACCATAAAATTCAAAAAAATGGTATCTTTAAAAACGACATAAATTCATGAATTTAGACCCTTTTTCAGGTTTTTAAGACCTAAATTCATGAATTTAGTCGTTTTTAAAGATACCGATTTTTCAAAAAAATTGTACTTTTTAAATGGACTAAATTCATGAATTTTGGTCATTTTTCAGGTTATGAAGACCTAAATTCATAAATTTGGGCGTTTTTAAAAATACCCAATTTTTCATATTTTTCAAAATCTCAAATTTGAGAATTACAATTTTCTCGCTTAAATCATGACCGTTCCAGGACACCGAAAAAATCAAAGTTGAGAATTTCAAATTTGTGATTATGATCATTTTCTTGCTCAAATCATGACCGCTCCAGGACACCGAAAATCATAAAAGTTGAGAATTTTAAATTCATGAATTTTATCCATCTTTCAGGTTTTAAAATATATCATGTGACTAAAAATATTTCTTTAAAAATGGAAGAAACAAAAGTGGAATGAACTTCAGAAATGGAAGAAACCGCAAGAATATATCCTTCGTTATCATATGAACGTAGTTCTACTTTAATGGACATTGAAAAGATAAACATCGAAAAGATGAACAAAGAAAAACACAAAGATAGAGTACGTTATATGAAAGATAAGGAATCTCAATTATTATTAAGATTAGAGCATTATAAAAAATTAAGAAAGAGATGGACTAATGTTAAGAATGTAACACAAGGAATTGGCATATTCTTAACAATAAGTTTAGGTGCTTTAACAATTGTTATATCTTCAGGTGTTTTAGTAATTCCAGTAGTTGCTACAGCTTTAACAGGTACGGGTGTTTTTGCAACTTCACTTGTTACAATGTTAGATAAATCTTTAATAACTAAGAAACGAAAATCATTAAAACTAAGCATTTACATATTAAAGAAGTTTATGATAAACTACATTACTACTTTCAAAGAGTATGTGATGATAATGTTATTACGTTAGATGAGATTGAAAAATTTGATCAAATAGCTAATGAAGTAAATCAAACCTTTCAATTACAGTCCGAAAAAGTTGATGATAAGAATAAACAGGATGGCAAAATTTCTAGTGATGGTAAAATTTCTAATGAAGAAAATGACAAAATTTTTTTAGAAGAGCTAAAAACTTTAAGCGAAAATTTAAGCAAAACTTTATTAAACAAAACTTTATTAAACAAAACTTAAAACGAGAAAACTTTAAACGAAAAGATGTCAGACAACAAAGCAATAAAAAAATAATTTGTACAGTAAAACGTTTTTGCTGTATTCCAATGTTACCACAAAATTCAAATATTATATTTTAAAAATGGATAAAATTAGAGCTGATAATTTTAAAAGAATAAAACAATTAGAAGAGTTAATAAAACAAAGAAATATTATGAAAGAAAATCATCTTCAACATAGAATGATAAAAGCTGGTATTCAATCTGATATGTTTGAAAAAATGCAGCAAACCGAGCAAGTAAAAACTGATTTTGAGAAAACTATGAAACCATTTAAAACTCTTGAAAAAGAAAGTACAAATAATGATAAACAAATTGATATAACAGATCCAGAGCACAAAACTATATTAGATGACTATGGATTACTAGAATCAAACATTAATAAGAAATTACCAAAATCTATGCAATTTGAACATTCTATTTCATTTATAGATGGAAAAACAATACCTAGATTTTATCTCGGACAAAAGGAAATATTTCCACAACCTTTTCGAGGTTTAATTTTTTCACCAGATAAATCTCCTTTTAATTTAGATAGAAATTTTGTTGATCTTTTAAGAGGAGCAGATTTAAATAATTATGCTGTAGAAGATCTCATAAAATATAAAGCTATGTTAGATAGAGTTGGTGCAGTAAAATCTCTTGGACGTTATAAACAATTAGAAAATTTATTATCAACGGGAGTTAAAGTATGAAAAGGTTTATCTGAAAAACAGAAAACAGAAACAACTGTATTCTTACCAGATGATCCACAAGAATTACTAAATAGATTAAATATTTTAATATCTGCAATAAAAGAAGGACATAATTCTAGTTTCAATGAAATTCATGCTATATTGAAAAGACTGTTAGAAAAGAAGATTCTAAATGAAGAGGATTATAAAAGTGTAGCTGAAATATGTTGTTTCTAATTTTTATCTATGATTTTTATTCATGATTTTTATCTATGATTTTTATCTATGATTTTTATCTATGATTTTTATCTATGATTTTTATATACGATTTTTATCTACAATATTTATTTAAAATTTTAACTAAAAAATGTGTTCAGCAGATTTAGACAAAATTAATAATCATTTAGAAAATTTAACAGAGATTTTGGGTTCATCAAAATTTAGTACGACGTTGAAAATTATAACAACTACTTCATCACACACTTGTAATTTAGAACCCATTCTTCATTTAGAACAAAGTAAAAATTATCAAATTGCATTGACTAGTTTCTCCACATTTAACACTATTCAAAATGTTATAAAAGATGTGAATGATCAATTTAGATATTCTACTGATAAAGGCAAAACATGGAAAATACAAACTTTTCTTCCTGGTTCTTACGAAGTTGAATCAATATCAAATGAAATTAAGAGACATTTAGGTATACCATTTAAAGATAAGAAACAATTACATTTTGCAGTTGAACCGGATGTCAATAAATTTTCTCTTACTTTAGACGAAAATCATCAAGTTGATTTTAATCATGGTAGATCATTGTCAAAGCTATTAGGATTTAATAAACAAACCTATAGTCAAGGTTATCATTTAGGTGAGAAGATTCCAAAAATAACTGAAATAAATTCAATTGTTGTACATTGTGACATTATTGAAGGAGGATATATAAATGGTAAATTGTCAAATTTAATATTCAGTTTTCCAGCTTTTACTGTACCCATTGGTTATAGATTAAATGTAATTCCACAAACATTAATATATTTCCCTATTACAAGAAAAACTATTAACAACATTAACATTAGAATCACTGATGAAAAAGGACAAGAAATAAATTTTGGAGGTGAAGAGATTATGATAGATCTTTTGGTTCGAGAGGTATAAACTCCTACGCGAAGCTAGAGAAGTTTAATTTTCTTCTTCTTCTTTAAAAATAAAAATAAAATAAAAATAAATTTTTTTATTAAAAAATGAGTGAACTACCTCCATTTAATAAAAAAAACTTAAATTTAATCATCATCCAAATTTATCTAATAAAGTGTTGTCAGTTATTTGCGGAAGATCAGGTTGTGGAAAAACATATCTATTATTTAAAATTTTAACGACTCCAAATTTTTTGGATTATAACAATCTTATAATTTATACAACAACAGCAGAACAACCCGTCTATCAATTTTTAAAATATGGATTTGAAAATAATCTTAAAAAAACAGCAATTGCTTCATTATTCAAAGAATATGAAAAATCTGAAAATGAAGAAGAAATAAGTTCGTGGTGTGAAGAAGCAGTAGAAAATAGTCAGTTAGTAGAATCCAATAAAAATGAGCATATAAAGATACAATTAATAGATGATAGTGGTAATATGCAAGATCCTAGTAAACTAGATAAAACAATGAAACATTGTATAATTTTTGATGATTGTGTTAATGATAGAAATCAGTCAGTTCAGAGAAATTATTTCACAAGAGGTAGACATAATAACTGTAGTGTTTTTTATTTAACACAAAGTATGTATTCATTAGACGGAAGTGTTATTAGAAAGAATGCAAATATATTTATACTATTTGAAATAAATGCAAGAAACTTAAGTGATTTGTTAAGAGATTTATGCGTAAGAAATAAAGATGAATTTAAACAATCGTGTAACAATGCTTGGTCAAAAGATTATGGATTTATCACAATTAATATTGATAAAAAAATTCATGATAGAGTTATAGAACATTTGTTTACCGAGTGATAAAAATATACAAATATAGTGTTATAATATTTTATTTTTTTATGTATATATCAAATTTGTCTATCTTAGAAATTAGAAAATTAAAAAGGTTCAGTAGTTATTCCATCAGGTAAAATTTTTCTTTTATCATCAAATGGATCTAATGCTTATTTATGTTCTTCTTTTAAATACATTTTATGTTTCTTTGAATTAAGTCTATAATTACATGCTGTTTTTATTTCATTATTAAATAATACATTTTTATAATCTTGAAATGTTATTTGATTAGCCACTGATGCCTTTGAAATTCCTTTTAATGTTTTATGTGTTTTAATATTATTAGTTGTGTTATAACAGTAACATTTAGATTTTAAAAATATAGCTTCTGTTATGAAATCTTCATTTCCTTCTAGTTCATCTTTTACTTTGCATAAATCAGAAGGATGAATGATACCTTTTATTTTATTAATTTCTTCATCAAGTGTAGAATTATACGGTATTGTTAATTCTAAGAAAACAGAATCGGTATCTGTAAAGTGTAATTTATAGTTTTTGCCATAAGCAGGTGCTAAATAATCATATATAAATCTATACATAAATAGTTTAGCTAATTCTAATATAGTGAATCCAATAAAATTAAACTTATCATGTTTTACGCTAATTCGACGTAAATGTACAGCACATAGTTCATCACTAAATCTAGTAGTTCTTTTATATGTAGGTTTCCTTGTTAAATTTTGAAACCTATCTTTATCATAAACTATTTCAATATTTTGTCTATTACGCACATTTTCTAAAGTCTTACCATAAAATGCATTATTCATTAATTTGAAGAACACGTTTCCAAAATCATCTTTATTTCTGTTAGCTATTTTACGTTTTTCAATATTGAACTCTATATAATTTTTTAACCACTTAGATTTTCTATACACTAGTTTCCGATGTATTTTTGTGAGAATCATTCCATGATCTAAATACCAATCTAGCATTCTTCCTTCAACAACATACTTTCCTTTATTGCTTTGTGTTAACATAAGTTTTTTTGTTGGTCTGTATTTCTTAGGAATTAAAGATTTTTGATAATCTGAAAAATCTTCTATATTGGGAATTTTGCTTTCGGGACAGAAAGGAAAATATTTTGTTTTATCTTTTATTTCATCAGGATATACTAAATCAACTTCATGTATATAACCATGATTATAATTTCCATCATATGTTTTTTGATAATCAAGAACGGGCGAAGCCCTTGTAGACATCTCTGATGTCGTACGAATATTACACCATTCCATCTCACCTGTTGGTAATTCTTGTATCATGCAAGAAGAATATAAGCTATTAAAATCATAATATAACAAATAGTTTTCTCTCATGAATTCATCAATTGCATTTTCACGTTCTACTCCTTCTCGTTTCGTTCGAAAAATTTCTAATACTTTTTCTTTTTCTTCTGGAGATAAAGGTTTCATTATTCCATAATCATCAGGATTTACTTTTTTATTGTAACACTGTACATAACGATTACCTAAAACTGATGAAACTCCACCTCTAATTCCAGATTCAAAAAATAATAATTTATCATATGTATTTTCTTTATAATGTTTAAGTTTAACATTTGTATGTTTTAATCCTGCTAACCATGTTAAACCTGGTGTAGAATAACAATAACATGGATCTATTCCGTAATATTCTAAACACATATCACGAAAGTTTTCAAAAAGATCAGCTAGTATTAATACATCTATCTGAAGATATTTCATTGTATAATCATACATTGTTTTACAATTTAACTCTCTCCAATTTTTTTCAGCTTCTGCATAGTCTTCGTCAGATAATTGTGATTGTTTTAATGTTGATTTAAATTTATTTATTGGAGGAAGTTGTTTTTATTCCATAATTTTATTCACAGAATTAAAATCTCCAGTTAAACCAGTCATCGACTGTGAACCACAGGTTTTATCTCCAGTTATATCAGTCTTCGACTGTGAGCCGCAGGCTATATACTCATACGGAAATATGCCTTTTAAAGGTTTTAAATTATATTTATTTAATATTTTACATTGTTCAGATTTCAAAGTTTTCCCATAACATCTAATGAATAAGGAGTAAAAAATCTAAATGCATCTAAAATTCTAATACAACCTAATTGCATTGAAAAATATTCTTCTTCTGTTTTACATAGTACATTTATTTGTTGTTGTTGTAATTTTTCAGATGAAAATAAATCTTTCATTACTAGATGGAAATCATATTTAGAACCATTGTAGAAATATAGAGGAACAAATTTATATTTAAATTTATTAGCATTAAGATTACAAGAATTATGTGCTGCACCTCTATATAATCCATTTAGATGATCATGATCTTTTACCTTATCAAGATATCTACCTTTGCCATTTTTATAATTTTTTGTAAATTCTTTTCCACAGTAATAACATTTTATTTCATTAATAAAATTTAATTTTTCTTTTTCTGTTAATGGCATCATCGGTATATTTGTTTCAAGCAATTGTGAAAAGCGACCTTGTAATTCTTCTACTTTCTTTGTAAACATTTCTGAACTATCTTCACCATAGTATTGATAATATTCTGATTTAAATAATTCAGGATAATTTGAATGAATGTACATTCCCCAACATAATGGTTTTTGTTCAAATAAATATTTTTCTTTACTTTGTTCAGCTGCACTTTTTTCAGAATTAAAAACCGAAAGTTCTAGGGCTTGGCCCGTACAATTTTCAGAATTATAATTTTCAGAATCGGGCGAAGCCCTGGAACTTTCCGTTCGATTTTGTGTAATATTAACATTATATGCTTCAAAATCACAATAAATAGTAAAGGGTACTTTATTTTTGAAATACCATTTATTGTATTCTAAATAATCATCTTTAGGAAATGTGTTTCTGACTGCTTCATTTTGTTGGCAATTCTCCAAATGTCTATTCATTTCTTCTTTAGTTCTAAAGCTCGTCATACATTGGAGACAAGGAAAATTAGCATTATCTGAAGTTTTTGTAAATATAGAAACATCTTTACACAATATAAAATGACCCTGATAATATAATATATTCGCTTGTGCTGGCTGTTTTTTCTGTTCTAGTTTTTCAAATTTATCTTGATATATTTCATGTGTTTCATCAATTTCTTTTGTAAGATCAAATGTACTTCGATGAAAATTTTGATTTAATATTTGTAACTGATAACTATATTCTTTATCATATTGTTCTTTATATTGTTGTAGACATTTTTTAAAGATTCATTTAATTCTTTATTGTCTTCATTTAATTTTTGAATCGTTTCTATCTTATTTTGATATTTATGGCCATATTCTTGTACTAATATTTTCGTTTGTTGTTGATAATCTGTTTTACATTTTTGTAAAATTTCATTTAAATTTTGTAATTTTTGTTGATATTCTAAAGATAAAGATAAATAATCGGAATCATAATCATAATTATAATTACGTCCTTTATAATTATTATGACCAATCATTATTGGTGATAGTGTTTTTATAATTTCAAATTTTTCAGTACATATTATATTTCCTTGGTAAAAAATATTATGATGCATGTAATTTCCCCTATCATTATATACTATTTCTGATTGACATAAATTTTTATTATTCAAATAAAATTTTTTTGAATCTGAGTAAAGTGGAGTAATTTTACCAATAGAAACATAATTCACATTTAATTCAAAAACATTTACTTCTATTAAATTTTTATTCTTTTTATGAAACTTTTTTAACCTATTATAATCATATGGAAATTCATGTAAGCCATCAGAAAGATCAAATTCATTTATGTATTCTTCTTTATTATAATGACTTAGTCTTTCTTTATGATATTCTGCAGGATGTAAATGTGCTATAATACTCCACAGAAAACAATAATCATCTTCATTTTTTATGTTGATTATTTGTGGTGAACGGAAAGGTAAAGGAACATAACTACCACCAGTATTATTTTTATATTTATCAATTACTATTTTCTTAGATAGTATTTTAACAAATCTCCAACCAGATTCACGTAACTGGGCTTCAATTATACAATTTTCTAATTTAAGTATCATTTGTTCAAATATGGGTTGTATATCATTTACATTATGAATTTCTTGTGAATTTGTAAAATGTCCTTGTATTATTTCTTCAGGAATTCCATCAGGTCCATTTTTTGTATAAAGTACTTCTACATTCATATAACATTTGAAAGATTTCTTAAATATATTATAAAAGTTTGTTAATACATTATAAAAAGTTTCATCGGTTTCATTATGTTCAACGGGCGAAGCCCTGGAACCTTCGGTTCGAACAGACTGATAAAATAAATATTTTATATCTGTTACCGCTTCATCAAATTCATCTATTTCGTTAAATTCATCAGTATCGCTAAATAAATATCTTCCATCTGGTGCGGGCAGAGCCCTAGAACCTTCGGTTCGTACATGTTCATCTTCACTATTAAAAACTTTTTTATATTCCGAATGTGAATAATCATCAAACATTTTTTTAACTTTTATATCAGTAGGCAATGTTTCTAGATAGTTTTTATAACTATTTAATTTTAATATATTTCCTTCATCAACTCGATCTACATTTTGTAAATGCAATTTACTATTCAAATGAGATTGATAACTTCTTTTTGTTTGCAACTTTTTTTTACATAAGTTACAATAAAACTTAGTATTTTCCATTTTTTTATTTTTTAAGGAAAAAATTGTGTTTTAATTTTAGATATAAACATTCTAATATCAAGGACTTGAGAGTTATCATATATTATTATATATTTCACGTTCCTAAGTTATTTTATTTTCTTTATCATATTAAGTTTTATCATATAAAGTTTTATCATATTAAGTTTAATCATATAAAGTTTTATCAAAAGATAATTTAAATTTTTTTCACTAACTATTTCTTCTTCATAATCATCATCAATTGATTCTTCATCATCATCATAAATTGATCCTTCATCATCATCATAAATTACACTTTTTGGTAAAGGATGCCATTCCCTGATAGGATACCATTCTCTTATTGGAATATCTAACTCTAAATTACATTTTTTATCTGAAAATAATATAATAGAGAAAATTATTGGTCTTTGATCTCTTTTGGAAAATTTAATAACAACACCATAATCTGAATCACTTTTAGTTTTTATTAAAGATGATAAAATTTTAAATTGTTTAGATGTAAATCCTAATTTAAATTTTGTAGACCCGACACATAGTTGTCGAACAGTATCTTCAACTATTCCATCATTATTATTTTCAATTGTAAGAAAATGAAATTTAGATAAATTTTGATTATATGTAGTATTAATATCATGTACATCAGTATGAGATATAAATTTTTCTTCACTTAAATTTTTATAATTACTAATATTTTTATAATCTTTTTTACCATTCACACCTTTTTCAGATGTTTCAGAATCATCGTCTATGTTATCATCATCTATATTATCATCATCATTATTATCATAAGTTTCTTTAAGATCGGGCAAAGACCTAGAACCTTCGGTTCGTTTATTATGATTATGATTATGGTCATTGTTAATAGTATAAGGTGTAGTCCACATATAAATTTTCTCTTGTTGAGCTAATTCATTTATGTAAGATTTTAACAAATTAATATTTAAGTTTGAATATAATCCTATATAAGTATCATCATCATATCTTTGCGGCATTTCTAATGTTTCTTGTTTATAAATTGTATCTCTAGAATAAACTTGGCATAATAATTCTTCATTATGTTTTTTACTCTCTATGTGAATGTTATATTGATTTTGTTCATCAACAAATAATCTAATTTTTTCTTTCGAAAAAGATTTTAATTTTTTAACTAATTCTTTAATATTGATATAATTGATAATTTTAGTTTCTATCCATTCAGTATTACTAATTGGTAACACTGCTCTAATAAATCCATAAACATTATTATGACCTATTATAACCATATTTTCTTTATTTAATTCAACATAAGCTACATCATTATATTTACTAACAATATCCATAAATTTAATAAATGGATCACCTGGAAAAATACAATAATTGGTTTCTATAGAAGGTAAACCTTTAGTCTGTTCTCTAAATATTTCGGCTTGTAATTGAAATAAAATATTAACATCTATACATGGATTATTATTATTATTATCAAAACATTTATTTTCAAATCCCGTTGATCTCGTCGAATAAGAAGAACAGGATGATGCGGGCGAATATAATTTTTTTAAATTTGGGGTTTCCATTTTTTTATTTTTATTAGAAAAAATTTTATTTTTTTATTTTTATTAGAAAAAATTTTATTTTTTTATTGTTAAAAAATGATGTTACCAAATGTTGGTGGAGGTGCATATATCCCGAATAATCGTGGGTTAGAAATAGAGATAGAAAATTATATCATGAAAACTGGAGACGTTTTATCTGGTCCATTGCATCTTTCTATTCTTCCGCAACAAAATACAGAGTTAACAAATAAACAATATGTTGATACACAAATCAGTGACTTAAAAGAAAAATATATAAACGATGTTTTGGTTCCACTGATGAATGAATTAAAGTTGCTTAAACTTAATGACAAATCATTAAACGAAAAATTATTAAAACTTGATAAAAAGGATAGAGAGCTAGAAGCAGATATAGCAAAACTTTTTAAAAAGATTTCTGAACAATCAAAAATTTTAATATTACTTTCTATAAATTTAAAATCTGCAGTCATTAAAAATAAACATCAGATAAAAATGTTAAAAGAACAATTAGAAGATGAAATAGAAAAACTACCTGAAAGAATTAAAAAAAATTTAAAGCAGTTACAAACTACATTCCAAAAAAGTGTTGATGAATTAAGTTCTAAAATTACTCAACAAATGAAAAAGATGAATAGAATAATAAATGAAGTAAACTCACTTAATCAAAGAGTTGATAAAATGAAAACTCTTAAAATCAATTTAGAAAATGAATTAAAGAAAAATTTACAAGAATACTCTAAAGAAAATAAAGAACAGTTAGATGCTGTTAAAAGACAATTAGATGTTCTTAAAATTAAGTTAAATGCTCTTAAAACGGCATTGAAGATTAATCAGCAGAAAATGCAAGTTAATAGAAAAGAAATTAAAGTACATCACACGCTGCTTGACGCAATAAATAAAGTGCAACAATCAATTAATAAAGTTATCTCGAAGTTGTTGTCCATTCACAAACGTAAATCTTGATCGGACCAAAGGTCCTCAGGTTTCTAACCTATAGAACCTTGTCCAGAGGCTTTAGCCTATCGGACCAAAGATCCTGAGGTTATTACCTTATCATAAACGTAAATCTTAGCGCAAATATTAACGTAAATATTTTTCCCAAAAGTCAAATTTAATCCTAAAAAATGCCTATAATTTATAAACACAATCTTAAACATTTTGCTTCAAATAAAAAAATTGCTCATGAACCACGTATGAATCCTGTTTATCATTATGATAATAGAGAAACAGTCGGAACACAAAAGTTCCTAGGCACCGCAGGTGCCGTTCACACGGAAGGAGCTGGCATCTTCTCTGGTATTGGAAGTATCGTTAACTAAATTAAAAATAATAAAGATTTGATTACATCTGCTGCAAAAGGAGCAGCTGCTATAGGTAGTACAGCTAGTGCAATATCAAATGCTGTCAAGTCTCAAAACGAATTAAAACAACTAGAGGCTATTCGTAAACTTAGGAATGATTCCGAAGAACTAAGAAATTTAAAAAAACTTTCAGAGGGAACAAAAAATAAAATTGCTAGCATAGCTGTTGGGGAAACCTTGAGGAGCGGAGCTCCGTCTGATAGTAAACATAAGAAGAAATCTGGCGTAGCCATAAAACGTTCAATTGAACCTACGGTTCGTTCAATTGAAGAAATAAGAGGAAATGGCGTGAGTAGCAACCTTCGGTCTAACCAGCAAAGCTGTAGCGGAGCTGGTCTAGCAAAGTTCTAAAATTATGTTTTTTAGTAAAAATTTTTTTAGTAAAATTTTCTTAGCAAATTTTCTTAGCAAAATTATTTTAGCAAAATTATTTTAGTAAAATTATTTTAGCAGAATTTTTTCTGTGTGTGAGAAAAACAAAAAGTCAAATTATTTTTTATAAAAATGTCTTCGCTTATCGAAAATAAATTTAGATTAGACGATCCTCCGTTCGTCAGTTGCAATCAAAAAAAGAATGACTATATAAGAATTGCTATGAATCCCGGATCTTCCAGTAGAGTAAATACTGGAGGTGATTTAATTTTTGAAGTTGATAATCAGCAGAGTTATATATATCTACCTGATTCATTTTTACACTGTGAATATTCTTTGTATAGTGATGCCAATTTTACAACACCATTACCAGAAACCGATAATATTGCACTAGAGAATAATTTCTTTCCAAGATTATTTACACATATGCGTTTAGATGTTGCAACTCAAAATATAGAAACAATAAGTGATTCTCCAGGTGTAATTGATACAATGCTTAGATTTGTAACAATTGGTGAAAATAATAAAAAGTATGAAATCGAAGGTTGGTTTCCTGATACAAATGGTGGTATAATTGTTGATGATTTAACTCACGCTGGAACAGATGCAGCAGGAATTGCGAAAGATGTAGAAAATATTGCAAAACATTTAAATAAAATAAACAATAGTGCATATAAAGAAAGACATGAGTTTAACAAGAAAAGTAAACAGACAGTAAATTGGTCATTGTCTCCATTATTCGGATATTTAGATTATGATAAAATATCATATCAATTAAAATTTAAATTAATAATTCATCGCACAGCAAATAATGAATTAATCTTTTTTGGTAAGACTGGAAAAAAAGCATATTTAAAAATTGATAGACTTGAATGGTGGATTAAGCATATTACTCCTAGTTTAGAGATTGAAACAGCTATTGCAAAAAGATTAAATACTAACAAACCAATTCCAGTAAATTTTCTAAAGCGTACTGCTAGTTCAGTAACTTTTTCCGAACAAAGATTTAACTGGCATTTTACTAGAACTTCGAATACTCCAAGATATTTAATACTAACATTTCAAAGAAATAATTCTCCAAGTTTTGATAAGAACAACAATCTTTTTCATATTAATACAATTCGAAGTTTACAAGTTTCATTAAATCAAACCCGATATCCAATTGATCCATTAAGATTCGATGATACCAATAATCAATTTATGGAAGGATATGATTCTTATCGAAATCTTTGTATAGAATTTGGAGTTGAACCACAATTAACTCCTGGAGATTGGAGACATTTATATCCTGTTTTCTGTTTCGATTTAAGTGCAAAATCTGAAGATATTATCAAGACTGGTTGTGATGTAACAATTAATATTGAAAAGAAAGATTCCACAACTTCATTGATGGCTTATGGTTTATTGCTAGAAGATGTAAAATATTCTATTGAAGTTCTTAATGGAAAGATGGCTAGGATAGGTTAGTAACCTGAGGACCTTTGGTCCGATCGGCTGAAGCCTCGAGGAGCTTCGCTCCGATAAGTTAATTAAAATTTTTGTTAACTTAAATTTTTTTTAGTAATTAGTAATAAAATTTTTTTATAACTAGAATAGATTAAAATTTTTTCATAACTAGAATAGATTAAAAATTCTTAACTTAAAAAATTTTTCATGACTACAATAGATTAAAAATTTTCGTAACTTAAAATTTTTTTATTAAAAATGTCGCAACCGAAAAGTAATAATAATAAAACTGTTGAATTAAAATTACGTAATATTGTTGACAAAAATACCCCTAAAACTATTACGATTGACAAAAAAAAGTATTACATAAGTAAACCAATGATAGAGAATATTCAATTACAAGAAGAAAAGAATGGCGGGATTCTCCCATTAATTCCTCTAATAATAGGAGGCATAGCTGCAGCAGGAAGTGTTGCAGGTGGGACAGCTGGTATTGTCCAAGCAGTAAATAAAAATAAATCAGAGAAGGCAGCATTAGAAGAACAAAAACGACATAATAGAGAGTTAGAGAAAGTTGCTAGGGGTGAAGGAGTAGTAGATAATTTTATTAGTAAATTAAAATTAGTTGATAAAGGAAAACGAGTTCTTAAAAATATTCTCCACAATGTTGATGATTTGATTGAAATTAAAGAAACTAAAGATGGTTCTGGAATATATCTAAGTCCTAGTATGATTCGGTAATAACCTCAGGACCTTTGGTCCATAAGGTAAAACATTTATTTTATTTTATCTTTTAAAACTTTTTTATCTTTAAAAATGAATTCTACAAATTCCGAAAATTTAATTAAATTAAAAATTTCTAATTTAGATTTATTGAATTATCTCTTAAAAGTACATAAAACCTCAAGTTGTAAAATTTATGAAGGTAACGACGACAAACAAAGTTTGGCTACTACCTACGGTGGCGACATACAAAAAACATTAGAAAACTTTCCTGGATTTATTTGGAGTAAATATTGGAAAAAAAACATCTTCCTGGTCATTCATATACCGGTCCAGGAACTCGATTAGATATAAGACTACATGAGAATAATAATCCGAAACCAGGTGAAGAACCAATAAATAGAGTAGATGCCGCCGCTTACAGGCATGATTTAGCTTATCGAAATCATGATCTAAGTTCTCGACATGCAGCTGATAAGAAGATGATTCAAGAATTAGATAGTATTCAGAATCCTACATTTAGAGAAAAAATTGAAAGAATGTTTGTTAAGAAAGCTTTACAAGCTAAAATATTATTCGGCCAGGGTTTAAATGAGACGACAGCAAAGCTGTCTGAGAGCAACGCTCGAACCTATGCCTCTGAAATTCATAGGGAATACAGAAGGCCTAAATATTTATTGAAAGTAAAAGTATTTAATAAAGATGATATTTGGAGTGCTGATCTTATTCATATGCCGAATGAAAGGGACTACAAATACGCATTGACCGTTATAGATTTATATACACGATACGCTTGGGTAAAGCCTTTAAAAAATAAAAGTGGTCTATCAGTTAAATATGCGTTTGAAGAAATCTTTAAAGAAAGTAATAGAAAGCCAAGGAAATTGTTTGTTGATAAAGGGTCGGAATTTTATAACCGAAACGTTCAGCCACTATTTGAAACTGTTTATTCAACTGAAAATGCAGGGAAGGCCGTAGTGATAGAAAGATTCAATCGGACGTTAAAAAATAAATTATTCAAGAAATTTACTGAGCAAAGAAATCAGAAATGGTTGAAGATATTACCAGGAATTGTAGAAGAGTACAATAATAAAGTTCATTCTGATATTGAAGAAACTCCAAAGAATGCTTCTGACGACCCTGATTTAATCCGAAAGAAAATATTCGAGAATAATAATTTGAATGAGAGTAATCCGAATTTGCAGAAACTTAAGCCGAAATTTAAAATGGGTGATAGAGTTAGAATATTTAAATATAAGAATAAATTTGAAAAAGGCTTCGTTGGCTATTGGACTAAAGAAATATTTGAAGTTTGTAAAATAAATCAAAGTTATCCGATTACTTATGAAATTAAAGATTTAGATAATGAGGATATCAGAGGCCGTTTTTATCAAAATGAATTACACCGAGCTGATTTTTAATTATCATTATTTTCATTAGGCGTAGCCATAGAACCTACGGTTCGTTCAATTCTAACACAATATCAAGAAATGGCACTCCTTCTTGCAATTTAAATAAAACATAAAGACATAATTGACCACAATAAGTAGTTCCCGGTTTTTGAATTTGAAACGTATTATAAATTCCATTGCCAAGTATTTCTCTTACTTCATTCGTAGGTGGAAGTCCGTATGAGTCGAACCAATAGTTCTCAGCCTCCGGGCGGTCAAAATAATAATTACAACAGTTTATATTTCTTTGTCCTGCTGACCAATGTACACCTTTTTCATCTGACGTATGAAGATTTGTTATAAAATTTATAGTTATTGTTGGCTTATTTTTGATCAATTGTAATTCGTCTCTCATTAGAACATCAAAATTCTTTATTCCTAATTCATTTGCGATTTTCTTTAGGTCGAAATTTGTCGTGGTTTGCGTTCCATATAATTTCAAAAACTCATTTATGTTGCTCATTTTATAATAAAAAAATTTCTTAAGGGACCCCTAGAAGTCAGAAAGGAGGGGGTATTGATTTAAAACTGTTCTCTAATGATGACTTTCCTTACTACTTAGGGGGTATTGATTTAAAACTGTTTCATAATGATGACTTTCCTTACTACTTGGGGGGGTATTGATTTAAAACTGTTCTCTAATGATGTCTTTCCTTACTACTTATTCGATTTTGAAATGATTTAATTTAGATTAAATTAAAACGTTACATTGTTGCATTGTATTAGTAGAGTTAGTGTTTCGCACATCTTCTATCAATAGTAGTTCATTACTCATCAATATGTGAAAATTCTTTATTCCCGATTGCTTAGCAATCTCATTTAAATCGAAATTTGACGTGGTTTTGTTTGCCGTATATTTTTTGGAAGTCTCTAATGTTTCTCATTTTTATAGAAGATAAAATGTTTCTATTGTATTCCCGTAAATGAGAAATTAAAAACAACACATGGATATTTCAATTTGGTTACATCCACTTTGCATACATTCAATTTGGATACATTGAAATACATGTAAATTTGTCCACGGGTGTTCAAGGTTTCATTGGTTGAAAAACTCTATTGTATTTACATGTGCAAGAGGAAATAACATTGCATATAAAACAGGAAATAACATTGCATATAAAACAGGAAATAGCATTGCATATAAAACCGACAGATACAAGTTTTCTAAACAATGGGATTTCTGTCCACGGGTGGACAAGGTTTCATTGGTTGAAACACTCTATTGTATTTACATGTGCAAGAGGAAATAACATTGCATATGAAACAGAGGGGTTTCAAGAATGATAAATTTTCTTCACAGCGCGTCTAATGTTAACGCGTTGATTTGATTAGTTGAATGGCGCAGTATTTTAGCTGAATGGCGCACCATTATTCAAGAGAATATAATGAAATAGCATAGGTCTAACATTGAAAATAAAGTGTCGTGCGGCCGTATCGCAATAACAATAGCGGAGTTTAACATCCAAATTCCATTGAATATGTCAGCGCGGTATTATCGCTAAATGACGCACCATTGTTTGGGAGAAGAATGGAATCATTTGGAATGACACATAATTGCTTTACACAATGAAATCAATCTTCCGATAACGTTAGGTCGTGACTTTTAAAGTACAAGAGAAACAGACACCCAACAAAGCGTAGGAAATTTGTCTGCTAATTTACCTAATTTCATAACAAATGAAACTTCGGTAATTGATCACTAAAAAAATATGTCTTGTCATTATCACAAAGAGATAGAAGATAGTTGATGTGCTTACCGATAAAAATTTTACACATAACACTGAGTGAATTGTTTCTTTTTTCATGCAACGAGAATTTGCGTAGTTTACAATTGTATTATCTTCTCCATTTTGGCTCTATGAAATCACTCAAAGAATCTGTAAATTCATGCCTCTCAAAATATATTCCTCTTCAATTCCTCTCGTAATTTTCTCATCCTCCCTGGCAACGATTGTTTTCTTCTATCTTCAAATTAATCTTAACTCATTTTGAGAAATATATGACAAGAGCGTTTTGACACAACCTTCACTGACAAGAAACACTATTTAATTAAATAAGTCTTCAGCACAATTGTTTGAAATAGCCATAACGATTATTATTGTTGTGTATTGTTTCACGGCACTGTAGCTGGAGTAGGATTTGCTGGATATATATTCCACGTCTTACAAATGTCTAAGTGGGTGTAGCAGCTGTTTGTTCTTTCATACATTGTTTCCTTTCAAATGTTTGAGTTGGAGGACACAGCTCTTTACACTGAAATGCCTTTTATTCATAAATGCGAGAAGCAGATGTTCTCTACAATTGAGTGTTCATCTGAGTGCAAAGCAGTAGATAAATTGAAAGAACGCCAGGAGCGGTCATGATTTGAGCGGTGAAAATTGTAATTCTCAAATTTTGAGTTTCTTAACTTTTCTGATTTTTTCGGTGTCCTGGAACGGTCATGATTTAAGCGAGAAAATTGTAATTCTCAAATTTGAGATTTTGAAAAATTTGAAAAATTGGGTATTTTTAAAAACGCCCAAATTTGTGAATTTAGGGCCCTTTTCGAGTTGCCAAATCGATGTGACTTTGGCAACTCGAAAAGGTGATTATTTGCAAAAATGTGTGCTTTTTACATGAACTTTGTCAAGGTCTCAGCGGAATTTTTAGTTTGTCAGAGCCCGCTTATTTTGGGAAAACCGGCAATTCTAAGTTTGTAAACAAATTAGGAAATCGCACTCGCATGTGAGTTGTGATCAAGTTTCAACCAATATATTTAGTAAAAAGATAATTTTAATATTCTGTTGTTTTACTGCATGTCGTTGCATCGATACTGTTTGAAATAACGCAATGCACGTGCTGGCTGTAGAATATTTCATGTTACAGAGTAAAAACTCTAGTGTTCTCTTAACTTACCATCTCTAGTTTAGTTATTTTCATACAACCATGTTCAATTATCGGTTGGCTGGTTCATAAATCCTTTAAATCCTTCATTGGATCTTTCTCGATTTCCAGTTGCAACCAAATTCTTCTCATAAATCGTTTAGAGCAAAAGCCTATCTAGCCAACCAAAATAATTTTGAGATTCAATTCTTCATAACTTTCTCGAGTTTTCTCGCTTCTAGCAGAAGGAATTCATGTTTAAATTCAGAAGGGTTTTCAGAAGGGTTTCATGTTTAGCCTCTTCTATTTGTCTATCAAATGAAATACTTTAAATATGAATTCCTTCTGCTAGAAGCGAGAAAACTCGAGAAAGTTATGAAGAATTGAATCTCAAAATTATTTTGGTTGGTTAGATAGGCTTTTGCTCTAAACGATTTATGAGAAGAATTTGGTTGCAACTGGAAATTGAGAAAGATCCAATGAAGGATTTAAAGGATTTATGAACCAGCCAACCGATAATTGAACATGGTTGTATGAAAATAACTAAACTAGAGATGGTAAGTTAAGAGAACACTAGAGTTTTTACTCTGTAACATGAAATATTCTACAGCCAGCACGTGCATTGCGTTATTTCAAACAGTATCGATGCAACGACATGCAGTAAAACAACAGAATATTAAAATTATCTTTTTACTAAATATATTGGTTGAAACTTAATCACAACTCACATGCGAGTGCGATTTCCTAATTTGTTTACAAACTTAGAATTGCCGGTTTTCCCAAAATAAGCGGGCTCTGACCGACTAAAAATTCCGCTGAGACCTTGACAAAGTTCATGTAAAAAGCACACATTTTTGCAAATAATCACCTTTTCGAGTTGCCAAAATCACATCGATTTGGCAACTCGAAAAGGGCCTAGGTCTTCATAACCTGAAAAATGACCAAAATTCATGAATTTAGTCCATTTAAAAAGTACAATTTTTTTGAAAAATCGGTATCTTTAAAAACGACTAAATTCATGAATTTAGGTCTTAAAAACCTGAAAAAGGGTCTAAATTCATGAATTTATGTCGTTTTTAAAGATACCATTTTTTTGAATTTTATGGTGTCCTGGAACGGTCTTTTGCCCATTACTGCCACAGTCCGGAGGCGGAGTCCTATCAAAATGATACCGACAACAAATTTTCCGATAGTGCAGGTTGTATTATTTCGCGATGTAAGATAGGAGAACATCCTGCATTGCCAGCTTCCACGTTTCTCTGAAAAAAACAATGTAAGCTAGAAACGACAGAACTATATAGGGCTCACTAAAATTGAACATTCTTTTGACTTAAAAAGAACGATTGAAAGGGTGTTTTACGCCATGAACGAACGGAACGGGGGTGATAGCTCATTTGAGCGGTGAACGAACGAACGAGTTTGAAAGGCTAATGAACGGAAGATCTATAACGGGGAAAAATATGCTTATATATATATAAGCTTATATATATGCTTATGATATATATAGGAAAAATATCAATAAAATTCCCTGGATATGGGTTATCGGAAGCATAATTTTCCCGCTCAGTTTAATTCCACGATGTAGGTTGATGAACAATGCAAGCCAAAGTCCAAGGCAACACAGATATAATTGCTCCAGCTTCATCCATCTCATCTGTGAGACGCAACACCCTGCGTTCCCAAAATTCAATCGTACTTGAATCTCCTGTTGAGAGGTTTGCTGAAAAATTAGATACACAAAGATGAGAATTCCATGTATTGTTGCACGAGCTCATGATAGTGGACTATTGAAAGATGAGTGCTTTCACTTACAATATTGCCGAATAGGTTTTTCAAAAGTCTTTTAGGCAGTTTCGAGGCGAGAATTTGCAGACGGCAGACACTGATTCGATAAACTCGGTGTTTGAGGCGCAAGAGGTCGCTCAATAAAAATTGAGGAGCATTGCAATTTGCTGGGTAGGCGTAAAGTAACATTGAACAAATAAATGTATTGTAGCACCTTATCATTAGAGTAGTGCTACAACCTTCACGTTTTAGGGTATGAATAGAGCACGCGTAGCAGCTTGTTTCGCAATCAGGTTAAAGTGATGGGACCATTTCAATTCACGGGAAAATATTGCTTAAATAAGGAGGCGACTCATGATCGCTAATCATGAAGAACAAATGAAAATTTAGGTTTTTTGATATAATCATTCAATGAAGTGAAGTGATAAATGACTTTTGAAATTAATCTAAAACTCTCCAACTTGAGATGATGTTCCATGATAGAAAACACATGATGAAAAATAAATATAGAACAATATACAGCAAATAAATTGATAAATCAATAAATAGCATGCAGGAGTCAAATAATAAGAACAATATTGCAGGAATCAATTGTTAACGCACTTTCCTTTAATCTAACTAAGCACATTGTGTTATCAACACTTCTATCAATATTGTGTTTGACGACTACTGAGGATGACTGATAGTACCATTAATAGGCAGTTTGCGTTATTAATCTAATTATAAGCTCAGGATTTGCAGGCATGATGCGCGACTGGTTGTTCCAGTCAGTCGTCTCGAATTAAATGCAGTTTGAGGAGCAGCTTTTAGTTTTGCCTTATGCAGAGCCTGTAAATATTTACACCTTACGAAATAAGATTGCGTTGTATTCGCATGCTATCAAAGAGAATAAACTTCCGACAAGCTTCATATAACATTTCATATAAGACATTTCACTTGAGCACAGTCATGATCCCAATTGGCCTTTTCAATTTCCATATAACAATGAAACTCCAGCCTGCGTGATTCATTTGGTCCTACATTTAACTGGAAAACGATGAAAGTTTGTATAAAAGGCAACAATATTTAAGGAAAATGCAAAGCGGCAACATAAGTAGCTGTCTATCCCATATGCAGAACAATGTGTAGATTTTCTTCATGTAATATCTCCGTTGAATCGATCTGATTGCGGATTATATCATGAAGCGGACTCATTTCATGAATCAAAGGACCCAATAAAAAGAATCAAACAATCATTCTGCCATCGACTTTTATGACAGGTGTCATTCATAAGTTATTGCAATGCATAATATATGTTGCCGCTGTCAAAAGATAATTGTTATTCAAGATGTATTGATAATAACAGATGCACAATCAACCGTGGAATATCAAGTTATTAATTATTGATTTTCAAGTCCATTTACAAGCATGGCAGATACATTTAAATTAACTACATTGTCATAGCCGGTTGCCTAATCATGGTATGCGTGAAGTGGAGATATAGATGTTAGGAAGTGAAATTGTGCACAGATTATTCACATACCCAATAGATAGTTGAATTAACAATTTGGTTGTTTTGGTGGCATACACTGTTGTTCACAAAGTCACAAGCGAGTGTTAGAAAGAGTACTAAACCTGATTACTAACTACGACTAGGAAATAAGTTCCAGAATCTAGTACTCTTTGAGTTCGAAAATATTAGTGCTTAGTTCAGAACTGTTTGGGTTCGAAAGTGCAGTGTTTAATTCGTACTCCTTTTAGTACTCATTCAATGAGTTGCGCAGGACTAGCACCTTCACTGCATCGAAAATTCCATGCGGCATATCTTACCCGCTATATCACATACTCACATCCATCGAAGAACTGCTTTGGGAATTAGACACAAATGCATTTGGATCAATAAAATATGCACAAGAATCAAAGCGCAGTCTGTGAAGTAGGTAGATGTTGGCACGACTCAAAGCACTGTCGGAGAGGATGGAAAACGTTGACAGAACTCAAATCAAAGTCGTAGAAAATGATAGACGTTGACAGGGCTTAAAACACTGTCGGTGAGGATGCTTTTGATCCCAATTGATGTCTTAGGTTCATTAAGAGAATATCGATAAAATGTCACAAGTTGTTTGCAGGAACACTTGTTGTTTCACTACCAACCTATGCAGGAACATAGCATTGTTATTTCCAGCTGCTAGCACTCGCTACCTGAGACAGAAGCGACCCGGGTGACGATTTTGGAGCAGGAACTATAAGCAACTGTGCTGACTAGCTGATTGACACTGTCCTTCCCACAGTCGCTATTCATCACATCGTCGACAATGCACTCTCAGCTGGGAGCAAAATGATTTATTCAGATAGCGTGCACCGTCTCTACCTGCTGCATTAATGACTCACTGAAATTAGCCTCGTGTCACTCCTTTTATTGATATTTCATCATACAAGTACTTAACAAGCATTTAAATACCTTTGTGAATTTAAGTTCGCTAATTCTAGCACACAGATTTATACTTAAATAGAACTTTATGATCTACAGTGCAGATGTTTTCTATTACTTTTTGTCTAATTGTTTAGTAACATCAACAATACATCAATAGCTTTCATGTGTAGTTGTAACTCAACAAACCGAGATTTTAACTATCTAGTAAGATGGGACCATAGAGTAAGTATGTTAGTGGTAACTCCGCATTTATTAAATCCCCAATGTGTATACACTTTCGATTTTATTAAATGAACTCAAGGGAGATACAGGTGGTATTGTCACCAAATCTGAGATATGCAAAGTTTTGCAGTTTTGCAGAAATTACAACGGAATTGAGTGATCATGATTGTCATGCATAAGGAATGATATTATTTTACAGCTTCTCATGACTGCCTTGGAGATTTAATGTTTGTTAAATTAGCAATTCGATGGGTTCCTATTACTTTCATGCTCAACCTCAAGTGTATCTTCTTAAGTGTGATCATATCACAGACAACCTGCATCTGATAGAGCAAAATCACGATCAAAGACAATGATTTCAATTAGCTTTGAAAGATGTAAATGGGTCCACATCGCTATTCAGATTCTAGAAATGAAACATGAATTTAGTTAAACATAAAATCATGCCGGTGAAAATTGATTTAAAAACTTGAAATTTCAGCCAAGAAAGCTCGAATAATATCGCGACCTTTTCATGAAGACTTCCATTATAATACGGATCATGAAATTCCCTTGATAATCAGCATGATTTCTGCTTAGTTGGGATGCTTATTAGCAAATATTCATTCCTTTTGATATCCAACTTGTTCCATACTACTTATGTAGGAGAGTCATCTCGGTAGTATATAATTTGGCAAATTTTGACTTTTTTTAGAACTGCTCAAATAATTTTTTGGACCACGGGAACGTTATCTCCGCTGGAAACTGAATCTTTTGACATAAAAATTTTCACTATATACAGATGCTTCTTTGAGTCGACACTCTACCTATATATCCCTACTCTGTGGATGGGCCCTGAAGGACAAACTATATCAAATGATGATTTGAAATCTTTTGGAAATCGTTATGATCCACTTTTCTTCATTTTTGGTGATGAGCTGGTTTGCCTTACGGGAAAGACGAATGTTTTTGCCTCTATTTGCAAATTCTACAGCAGCAATCTACCGGCCTTCTTTGGAATAGGGAATTCCAAATCATGCCAGCTGTGACGAGTCCACATCTATAGAAATAGCCCTTGATGCCTAGAAGTCCATGGGAAACGTTGGACTTCTAGAAATATAGCACCTGAACTGAAAACTGACACGAGACGGTCGATTTGACTTTATTATCGATGGAGGAAAATAATGAGCTAAGTGAAAACGAAATGTCTAAAAAAAGTTGACGTTTTTGGAAATTGGAAGTACATTGGGCTACAACTAGCTGGTCATCGTTGACTGAATATGGTACATTGACTATATCAAATTAAGTTAGTCTATCTCTATCGTTTTTCAACGGAAATTTTTGCTGCTATACTCTGTTGGACAATGAAGCTACAGAATACAAATTGATGATCTTCATATACGCACTAATAGCCACGAATGTTTTGATTTATCAACGAAAAGACAGGACAGAGTCACAGTTCCATCATTATCCCATCCACTGTGCAGAAAGACTGAATTAATGGTTAACAGCAAATACAAGAAAAGACGGCATAATCTAATTTCCCACTCATCAACTAGGATAATGACGTACCGCTACCGGGAAATATGTTCTTCCTATCAGTTCACAAAAATCAAATGTAACTTTATTCATGCTATGAAAATTCATTCTTTACTCACTGTCGTGGAGTACATATGACAAAACAGATAAATCGATGCAGAAGCATATTTCAATAAGAAACTGAATGGCATTGAATGGCTGATACCTTAATCCGATGTATCCAGATTTGAAAAAAGCTGACTTAAAATTGTCTGATCGTCGTTTTACTGAGTAATGTCGTTTTATCCGTTCAATTGCACGTATAGCGAAAATCACATTTTCTATATGCTTTGTAACACATCACTGATAGGATCTATATGTCATTGTGGTGATGACTTACTGCTTGGTACTGGTAGACAATTACTGCGTCATCTGTGACTTATGTGTTATCCTGCTAACTCTTTTTTCGTAACTAAATATAGTTTAGGTATGACGACACAATTGCCCCATGATTATAATTTATTACCCCGGTATTAAAAAAGAAAACCAACTTTTTAAATAATGAATGAACTCCTGATAGTACATATACATGTAGAAATCACATTTAGGACAATGCAGCTTCATATTTCAATATGAAATAACAAGTCGTAGACAATGCATCCTGTGGCTGTCCATCCCAATGTCTGCTTCAGAAACCTGGTTTCTTGCACTCTTAGGATGTCGGCTTACTTCATAGGTGATATGCAATCATCACCACTCATGTGGGAGAAATGTTCACCGGTTTTGCTCATAACGAAGTTTTCTGAATCCATACGAAAACGCTTCACCTGAAACTCTTTCAGCTGTGGACGAACAATTGAACGGAGACGTTGGCGAATCGAGCCACGACTCTTCAGTAGAAGAAGCAATATATATCCTGGTATAATCATGGTTTCTATTGCCTCTAAAGTCCAGCCAGCACCAATCCAATATGCAGGATAGTAATATACTTCTCCTGTACTTCCGCGACGAAATGAGAGGGATTTATATGCATAAATGCTGGTCACTATTATGACAAGTAGCACGACAGGAGTGATCACTCCCCAAATAGGTAGTAGTAGTCGCAGAGCTCCGACTTTGACACGATACATCCTTTCCACAGCAGCAATGTATTTTCTTCCACCAAATATATACATAAGAGCTAAACATTGTAACAATGCTCCAATTAATTGAGTTCTATTACCATTGTAGAATTCGATAAGTTGAATGTGGTACATTCCATTTCCAAGCATGTAGACGGACGTGACTGCAGCTTCAATAATACATAAGCACAATGCTATTGCAAGTCGAACATTGCATCTCTTGTCCTTCAAATTGTGGAAAATGTCGCCGAGAGCCGTCACTATTGACTCACACGTCATTAAAAGGGAGCTCATTCCAAGAAATGCGAGCATCACAAAGAATACCACCGACCAAACTTGAGCGTAAGGCATATTCATCAGCACCAATGGATAAGTCACGAATGCTAGACCAACGCCAGACTCTGCCACTTTGGAAACTTCAACTCCAGTGTCAGATGACATGTACCCTAAAGTCATGAATATGACGCAACCAGCCAAAAGACTAGTTGCAGAATTTATGCCAGCCACGACTAAACAATCAATGTATGATCTTTTTCGATAACGATTATGGCTTGAGAGAGAGATTGTTGGTCCTGCTCCTACAGATAAGGAAAAGAAAACCTGTCTACCAGCGTCTGCCCACACTTGAGGCCTTGATAGATGTGACCATTCTGGAGTAAACAAGTAACGCAATCCTTTGCTTGCTCCTTCCACCGTAGACACGTATCCCAACAAGCTGAATAACATTACGTATGGAACGAGGGTCATCGGATACATTATTTTCCCACTCAATTTAATTCCACGATGTAGACTGATGAACAATACAAGCCAAAGTCCAAGGCAACACAAATATAATTGCCATTGAAAGCCTCCAGCTTCATCCATTCCGTCTGTGAGACCCAACACCCGGCGTTCCCAAAATTCAGTTGTACTTGAGACTCCTGTAGAGAGGTTTGCTGAAAAATTGGATACACAAAGATGAGAATTCCATGAATTGTTGCACGAGCTCCATGGAAGTCGACTATTGAAAGACAAGATGCTGTAATACACAGACCATCCAATCACTGTTATGTAGGAAGACATGCCAAAGATAAGAAACATCAATTGGAATATTCCCACACCTTTCACAATTGGGCAAATGTTCCAACAATCTATAGCTGCTCTTGACATGAGCTGTCCAACAGTCGCTTCAAGGAATTGCAGAGGTATTGCTAATAATATTAAGGTGATGAAGTAAGGAATCAAAAATGTTCCTCCTCCATTTCTATAGCAAAGAAAGGGAAAGCGCCAAACATTTCCAAGACCGACAGCGCTTCCTACCATAGAGATGAGGAAGTCGAAGGTACTTGACCAAGATTGACGAGGGCTGTCCGATTCGTTCTCCTCATGACCGGGTCTACTGATTAGCTGAGTAGCTCTTGTACCAGCAGAAGTCGGTGATGACGTACGAACCATTATCTGCAAAGAGAAAATTTCCTCAAATTCAATACACAAGTCGAATGTACATCACAAAATTGTTAAATTATCGGCAAAACATGCCGGTGAATGAACTCAAAAATGTCCTGTGTATTTCCCCTCAGGGAATGTAGCAAGAACGACGTCTTCCCCTGTGTGTCGAAGGACAACAAGAAAGGTGTGCTTGGTCGGTGGCAGTCTTGTATTGACAATTGGATGATCTTTTCTCATTGGCTACATCGCTTGCTATTTTAAGATGAAGTCGCGGGTTTCCTGGCAGCCGAATCATTAGCTGTCAGGATTAGAAACAAAGCCATCAAAGACCATATGACCGGGCACTCCCTGGAGCTGGGGGCTACCGGAAATGGATCGGGGATGTGTAGGAGGTGTGGTGAAGTGGAAGAGGGGGTGGAACACATTATGGGCATGCATGGAAATAAAAGTGACAGCAAACCGTCTCTCGCTGCAGCAAGCGTATCGCCTGTCAGACTTGTACTAATTCGATATCTCTGTCTGCATGATTGCACGAATGCATAGATATTGGTCAAGCATCATAATGATTTTCATAGATTGTTGGATGACTGCGAGGTTTCTCTCAGTAAAAATGGATTCTGTTAATTGTGACTTTCAGAAGTGACTGAAAAATGACTCAAATATTTATTTGCAATAATTTCTAGGGAGTCATAAGTCATAAGTCATAAATGTTTATTCTGAAATATACAGAAAACGCAAAGCGATGGCCGCAAGGGCACTTACAAGCAAGCGTTGATAACGAGTTACATATGCATACGCAAAGTTTAGCATCAATAGAAAATACATGAGATATATATTTACAAATGCACCAAGTGATCATGATGTACATGCACATCATAAACAAATGATATGAGACCTACATATTTACAAATTTTCAGAGTAATCATGATATACATCATATACCATATACAAAATACGTGAGATCTATAGGGCCTATATTTACAAATTTGAAGAGTGATGATCACGACATGATAAGAGTTCATTGGATGGGAGTCCTCACAATGGAGCAAAAGAACGTTAATGCTTAACATCTAATACAAGAATGAATGCAACAAAATCATCTATACAAAATTTACACTTTAATGATCATGGTCACAATACATACAAATTCACTCGGATCAATGAGATTGAGACTCTTCTTGATCTTCATTATGATGAGAATCATCTTCAATATGGAATGTAGGAATGTATCTAAATAAAATTTACCATCAGGTATAAAAAGCACTTGTCAAATAATTTTATACGAAATCACATATTAGCAGTCACAGTATGAGCAAAATTCACTTAGATCAATTGATTTAAGTCTGTTCTTGAACATCATGAAGGTTGGAGCTTTCACTATTGAATCGTTTAATGAATTCCATATTTTGATGACGCGAAAGAAAAACAATCCACTAAGATAGTTCGAATTAACTTTTAAGACTGGCACAATCTGACAGCTGTTACGTGATTGACCTCGAGTAATTTGAGATGAAAGGTAGGTGGTAAAGAAAGAGTTGAGCGACAAGTCGAAATGATTGTAGTACAGTTTATACAAGAAGTACAAGTCCAACAAAATGCGCCTATATTCTAGAGATTTTAATTTTAACAATTGTAATCTGTGAGAGTAGCTGTCATACTAGATACCAGAGCGTTTACAGACGATGCGGGTGAAGAATCTCTGAACACGCTCAATACGAAAAATGTCGCGTTTGAGGTACGGTGAAAAGATTACACTTCCATATTCCAAGAGAGGGCGAACAAAGACAACAAAGGCTTTCATTAAGATACGAGAGTTGTGGCAAACGAAAGATTTTAGGATACAGTATGCTCTGGCATATGCGGTTGAGCTGATGCGCGCACAGTGATCACTAAATCTGAGATCTGATGAGATCAAAAAGCCCACGTCTTTCACAGTGACTGAATTTTTCAGGGATACGCTGTCGAGATGATAGTTGACGGAAGGAGCATATCGATCTCCAGCAGTAAATAGCAAGCTTTTTTGCATAGAAATCTTCAGTTGCCACGTTTTACACCAATTATCAAATTTGAGAAGAGTATGTTTTAGGTCTGAAGATACTTGTGAAGAGGAGTTATAACTTCTGGTTGACATAAATTTCAAGTCATCAGCATAAAGGCGGGCTGAAGTCGATCCAACAAGGCAGTCAAGCACGTCATTGACATAAAGAAGGAATATTGGGGCCTTGGGGCACGCCACTTGTAGCAGCTACCGCGTCCGAAGTGATGGTGTTGATTATGACTTTCTGAGTTCGATTACATAGATAATTATTAATCCATCGGAACAATTGACCATTGAAACCATAGCTTGAGAGTTTATGGAGAAGCTTAGGTATTGATACGGTGTCGAAGCCCTTAGAGAAATCAATGTGCACGCAATCGAAGCGATTATGGAGACTTAATGCAGAACACATTTCGAATATCGAACTGAGCATGTGTGTAACTGTTGAACGTCGGGGAAGGAAGCCGTGCTGTTTCATGGATAAAAGCTTATGGCTCATTGTATAGGAATATATTTCATCAGAAATTACCCTTTCCATGACCTTACAACAGCCAGAGGTAAGTGAGATCGGGCGATAGCTATTGGGGGAAGAGGAGGATCCTTTGTTCTTAAAGACTGGACAGACTAGAGCTTTTTTCCAAGTAGATGGTAATTTGCCGGTTGACATGGATAGATCAAAAATGCAACTTAATGGGAATGCGAGAGTACTAGCAAGACGTCGAAGAATAAGTAGAGGGATATCATCAGGAGTTTGTGATAATTTAGGCGGCAACCGTTCTAAAGCTCTTTCAACAATTTCCGGATTAAAATGAATGAAATCCAGAGATATTCCAGGATTCACTCGTTTAGGGAAGGGAGGTAAGGCACCATCGTCTGATGTGAAAACGGATGCAAAGTAAGCATTTAATAAGTTTGCTTTATCGGGGGTGTCAAAAATCATACTGTCATTTTCATTGCAGATGGGTGGAATTGCGCGACTACTTTTCGTTCGCCGCTTAGCATAGGCGTAAAATTTACGAATATCTCCACTCTGAGTTAGCTTTTCCTCTCTAAATATCGCTATTTGTTCTACTGCGTGATCATATTCTTGTGCAACTTCTTTATATTTTGCGGAACATTTTCTATCTGATGACGTTTATTCTATAAATACGCTGAATTCTTAAATTCGAAAATCTAAGCATTGGTTTGCATGCGGTTGATAGCGACCTTAAAGTTTGGAAACATTTTTCTTCTCGCATTCAGATTCGTGAGACAGATTTGTTCGCTCAGTATAAGGTTCTGGTTGAGTGAAAACAATTTTGATTGATATCTATGTTATGCTTGCTGTTCTTCAACAGTGACTGGTGGGGAAGATTTTCAGCGACTGTTGAGCAATGTGGCATACTTGGTGACCCTCCGTATGAATGGTTATGAATTCGAATGCAGGTTTGATAGAGCTTGAAATTAAAATCTGTGGATGTCATTGATCAAGGCAATTCGATACCCAGTGTTCATGAGCTGTTTCTCAAGTCGCATTGTTCATGTGTGTCAAGTATGCAATTTGAATCAGTAAAATCATTAAGCAGTAAATACTTAGTACATACACATGTAGTGAAATTCCAAAATTTAGCTGACCAAGTGATTTATTGGGAGACTGCGTTCATTAATTACAGATTAAATTAAAATATTGGGATGAAGATTCTTTACCCGCAAATCCGAAGACAGTGAAGGCACATAGCCTTTTTCTCTGTCACACTGAGCTATATGTACGGAACTGAGCTAATTTTGCAAAAATGACGTCATGTTGGCCTGGTGCCATGAATTTCATTCTCAAAGTTGTCTCTATTGTATTATTCACCTTTCGCTTAAATAATCACGTCTGTAAACTAACAGTCAAGGTGCAAGGTCAATCTGTCAGACGACTGACAAATTCATTGAAATAATGCTTTTGCCGATGTGCGGCCGCCATTTTACATCGTTCAGTACATGGGCATGATTCAGGCTGTTGTGTTTAATTTAACTTAATTTAGTGCCTACCACCATTGTTGCCAAATACGAGTATGATGACTTCGGCTATTCGATTGAAACCTATCACGGACGTGTGAATGCAATGCGCAAGCGAGCTTCTCGTATTACGCAGATATCCGCGGAAGGTATTGTGGATAATTCAGAGTGATCTAAACTTCACTGAAGCTCCCCTCGAATGAAAAAAATAATGACCTTGTGGTGCCACGAATATACCCATAGTGATGCCATTGTCCCTTGAATGCACCCATGATGGTGCTGTGGTCCCTTGCTGCATCAATGACGACACTGTGGTCCCTCACTTTACCAATGCTGATGCTGTGGTTCCTCTAATGCTCCCATAATGATGCCGGTGTCCCTGAAATGCACCCACGATGATACTGTAGTCCCTCACTATATCAATAATGACACCGTGGTTCTCGAATGCATCCATGATGGTGCTGTAGTCCCTCAAATGCACCCACTATGATACTTTGTTCACTCACTGCACCAATGACGACACTGTAGTCCCTTACTGCACCAATGACAATACTGTGGTTCCTCGAATGCACCCATGATGATGCTGCAGTCCCTCATTGCACCAGTGATGACACTGTGATCCCTCCTGGAATGCACCCAATCATGATGTTATAGTCCCTCACTGTGCCGAAGATTATACAGCAGTCCCTCGAATGCACCCATGATGATACCGTGGTCTAAAATCCTACGGAAGACATCCTGCATATCTGGTAGTTGCAATATTCTTGCAAATCTGCAGCAGATCTTTTCTGCAGGATTTGTCGGCAGACTTGCAAGCTCGTGGGAAATCCTTCCAACTGCTTCCGCGCTTGCATGATTCCTAATGAGGTCAATTTTATGATGACCGGTACTTTGCCCAGACGCTTTTGCAGTCAGTGTCTTTTCCATCCCAAACCATGCCCAACAAACTGTGTCTACGATGCTGCATGATTTAAGCAGCTATCATTTTCAGCCACAAAATAGCGACGAGGAATTGATTTTGTTGATATAGATTCTCAGAAAATCCTCTGACCTATCATCATGTTAACAACAATTATAAATGTTTATAAATGAGTATCCTTTAGCGAAAATGCTTGTGAATCAGAAATACTTAGATTTTAAATTGATCAGATTAAGATAAGATGCACTTTCGATTCACATAAGGATAATTAGTGTCCCACTTATAAGCACGCCATAAGCATATTTCCATATCACAACTATCCTCTAAAACATATGTACTTCAATTTAGATTCTGACTACAAGGTTTTGCTCATTGACTTTGATTTTTGTTGTCAGTGGGCATAAGCTGAGGAATGCGACTTATTTCAATCTGTTAACGCAGTATGCAGCACAGTCTATAAGTGCACGTGTAATAACCATTTGTAGCTAAAATGCGATCAAGCCACAATTATTTGAGCAGCATGTTTTGAGTTGGAAAGAGTCAGGTTTTTCTGAAACGTCAATTATTATTTCTTGTCAAGATGTACAAAATTTTTAATTACCATCCAGGTATTATTTTCAGGCACCTGACTTTTTTCAGCACAAAAAATATTATACCACGACTAGTCAGGGTATCTTTCAAATAATTTCGAGAAGTATTTACTCGCTAAAAGAGAACACTTAAATAATCAGACCGACGTTTGGAATGACCACTGCATAATTTTCAAGTGACATAAATAGTGGTGGCACTGGTCCTGTATTATTTCTAACCAGAGGGTATTTCCGTAGACTTGGAAAGCCACCTGTAATTGTTTTCATGAAACGATAGAACATATTTCAAGTCGACATTTTTCATGCTTTCGCACTTTGCCTTCACAGATTAGAAGACAACGATATATTTCAGAATAAGATGTTTTTGTGCTCCCATGCATCAATAAGCCTGCAGAAAACTGTTGACAATCTACGTTTATTGTCATTCACCGTCTCCATTTAGTCTGTCCGGTTATCGATGATAAGCTGACTAATCAATGTCAACAACTAGCAAAAAGGGCGTAATAGATAAAATTTATTACATAATGTCATTCTCGAGGTCATGGGAACAGTAACCGTCATCAAAAGCTACATGTAATTGTTATTCAAAATACATTATTGAAGGCAGATGTGCAGTCAACCGTAAAAATTCAAATACAAATGTTGAAATTTAAGCGTCACCTGAAAATGGGACTGATGCATTTGTATTCCATTGCCAAATACTGTTGTATAACCGTGATACGTCTGATGTGGAGACATTTCCATTCTACACCCTCATATACATGTACATTTATAGTTTCAAAGTCCAGTTGCCTCTCACGCAACTCAAATTGCTATTAGTTCTGTGTGATCCTAAAAAGTGAAGTATACTAGAATTGTTAGTCAAAAATACTTGGATATAAGTCTTGTAGTTATGGTTGACATTCATTATATTTTTGCCGCATACATGTGATGCAGGAAACTTTCACTCTTCAATGGCAATGTTGGCATCTGAAATTATTCATTAATATCTCCCACATTAACTTTTAATGCTTCACATTTGACGCTATCTAACAATCTTCAGTGTGTCGTTACGAGCAAGTTTAGTCAAATGCAAGTACGACGCTCGTTGAGCTCTGAAGGAAATGCGCCGAAACATCCAAAGAAACAGTGTGATTATAACTGCCACATTTTTCTGTTTTATACAAGCGAATGTCCTTTTGGATGATTGCTTTAGCAGACAGACGATGATTCTAGCATAATATATATGCAAATATGTCCTCACACTTGAATTTGTGTATCGCTCTACAAGTGCTCGTCAGTGCGGCTTAAAACACATACATGCATGTATCTATAGAATGACTGAACAAGCTTGAAGGTCTGATTTGTCCTGGCTTTGCCGCACGGCTGATAATCACACACTTCGCTTAGGCATAGAGTGAAAAGATGTCCTCAGAATTTAACAATTTAAGCGTGATAATTCCTTGGCAACCTCAAAAGCTGAATTTTTTCCACCAAGAGTGCTACAACACATAAATATGAGTTTGCTTTTTATGCAGTCGCAGATGACAGCATTTAAACTAAAGATCAG
Source organism: Prostheceraeus crozeri (assembly GCA_907163375.1). Classification (NCBI taxonomy): domain Eukaryota; kingdom Metazoa; phylum Platyhelminthes; order Polycladida; family Euryleptidae; genus Prostheceraeus; species Prostheceraeus crozeri. The sequence goes on along the minus strand of CAJQUW010013753.1, from coordinate 52,298 downwards.
CATCCATTTATCAAGCGAAATTTGAACATATCAGTGAATCATTATATAGGTATGAACCGAAATAATTGATCAATTGTTTCAAATAAGTCATCAAAATTCAAATAAATCATCAATTTGAATAATGCTTTCCTAAACTATGACCTCTGAAAGCTGCTGTCGATGTTGTCATATACTTTCTTGGTTTTCCGAATGTGCCTTTCTAATGACAGAAAGATGCATTTTTGATTTTCCATTAATTTTGGCCATGAAATAATGGAACAAACTAGTCGCAGTTTTCAGATTATTGGGGCTAACTGAGCGCTGTGAGGTAGGCTACTAACCGGAAATGATCTAAAGTACGTCAAAGTTTAGTGACGCAAACTCGAGAGAAAACTGTCTCAATTGATGATGATGATGATATATGCATATATTTATAATGAAAATTAATCATTACAAAGAAATTTCAAGTAGTAGGAAAGTAACCAAAAGTGAAAGTGATCACAAACTCATATAAATGTAAAGTACGTACGTCGCAAGTTGCAGGCAAAGAAGAATCCTGAACATTGTTTTGAACTTCTTCGTGCTATTCAATTTGGTGTGCTACCAAACTCGCTAAAAAAGGATGAATGTTTGGAAAATATTCATTCATGGGTTGGAAGATGATTCAATGATAACATTCATGACCGTGACTAATCTGAAAGCAAAATCTATGGCAAGTGGAACTCCAATAATCAATGATAAGATAGTGTCAAAATGTGGTGCTTTCACATAAGACTTAGCACTCATAATAATCGTTCCATGCTTGCAGGAAGGGCGTCTCAGCAAGCAGTTTCGTTTATAGGATGTGTAGAATTTCACTCTTCATCTGTATAGTGTTGACATGTAGCGGTAAGTTATGCTTCAAATTCAATTAATTAGAAATATTTATTAGCCTTTGGGCAAGATCGCAACTATTGCATTCTAGTGGGAACTGGAAATTGCGAACATATTGATGTTTCACTTAAGTGTGTCTTTAATGTCTCATGTCTTTTGTCGAATGAATTCAAGATTAAGCTTCTTGGTAGATATATTGTTTGGTTTGCTGGAATGCTTGCATGATACCGTATACCATCATGAGAAATGCGATAGTTTCTGACTTGACCTATAATAGCATCTGATACATCCACGTCGAGTTGGTCATTCCAGTACTCTCGTAGTAAAGAATTTGATCTGCGTTCCGAAGAAGTTCAAACCTTGATTGAGTTGGATTAATAGAATTGTTGCTCTCCATTGGTTCGTGCTTTTTATTTTACACGAGTTTGGGTTTTCTGGACGTAGTGATTCGCATACTTCGAAATAAATTGGCTGGAATCCTTTTACCTAGGCAACAGTCATGATTTTACAAGAGTTGGATTTGCTTAATGTATCCTCATCGGTATTATGGAGCTCTGGATTTATATTCTGGAGGGATTAGTGGGCGGTTTTATCTACTCTGTTAAGCAAAATGGTCCGTATTGAAGCTGCGTAGGGGACCGTATCCATTGGTTCGGGTATAGTCACTATATGGAGACCATGTGATTCCCATTTAGCAAGGGTCCGTATTACTATGGGGTCAATTTTGGAGGTCCAAAGGCGTCCATACAGTGACTTATAGGATAAAATGATTTAAAGATTTATGGACCGGTCAAGTGGCTAGATGGTCATACTGATTTCTACTAAATGTCAGATGCCTACCCGTTCCGTACTAATTCCATTATTCACTTTCCACCAATTTACTAAGAGGCCAATTTGTCTAACGATTCCTCGGTTGATTTGTCAATTTATATAAAATACATCGCAAAATCTTTGCAACTAACATTACCAATGAAGACAATAACTTTCAATTTTTCTAGCAGATTTTCCAATTCCTATAATCATTTGATAATTTTTTACTTTATCCAAAACAAAATGAGCCTTAGATGACTTTGGCTGTCATTTCAATTTTCAAGGGAGGTATTTTGGCATCTGTGGAATATGCTCACAACACTACTTATAAGCTGATCGGACCCGTTTTCGCTTTTGTACCTCAAATACGTACCCATCCAGAACGGACTGCATTTGTTGCATCGGACCTTCATTTGTGCCGTTTAAATACGGTCCTTATCCAGATTTTATGCAGAACTGCAGCTTTCTAGCAATTTTCATTTTCATTGCTCTACATAATTAGTTATTTTCTTGTCATTCCCTGGACAAATCATTCACAGAGAATATGAAATTCAGAAAACGTGTCTGATAAATTTCGGACCCTTGTTATACGGACCATTATGCCTTACAGTGTAGTACTTTTACGGATCTGTGTATAACCAAATATGTTCACAATAAACGGTTGGATTGTGGCTCAACTGTGGTTTAATAACCGAATATTACTGAACCTATCGAATGAACATAATTGTTGATCCAATGATTTTGTCGCTTGAGAACAATCTACATGTACATCACAACCTGAAAGCTATATGTGATAACCAATATTCCTATATCTTGAGTAGAAGTTACGATTATGAAACTGGCGCTGTGAACTTGTGGTAGAGTGCTCTCTGTGCATCTGGTTCAAACCTAGGTTGCGTCAAACGAAGACTTTTAAAAAATGGTACTACTGCATTATTGTTTAACATTCAGAATGAATAACTCGGCCAAATGGAAGAGCGGTGCATCGCTGAATGTACCTCCGAGTTTAAAAAAGGAATATGTATTTCTTTTCAACACTTATTGTTCCAAGGTAAAAAGTCATTTGAATAATGGTTTTCGCAGATTTCATCAAAGTAATCATTATGATGATTCTATCAGCGTAAATTGTGCTACATGTGATTAACCGGTTGACCGATTAATGAATGGTTAAATTTTTTGAAAAGTCTTCAAAAATCTGGTTGAATAATTATTAAAATTCATTCTAAATTTTTTTATCAGCTAGTGAATATCTGTATAACCTTTTCGTCCGCAAACGGATTGAACGTTCTTCTGAAAAACGCAAATATGCAATTATCACAGAAAATGTCTCCATTGTATATGACAGATTCTGTCTTCCAAATGTGACATCAACTTGTATAATAAACGTGTATTTCAACATTACAGCCATGTCACCTGTCATTAATTCCGAATCTGACACGGAAGCAAAGAAACAAGAATTTGCTAAGAAAGTAATGACAATACAATCTCTCTTAAAAGTTTACAATGAATATGAAAAGTCTGTACAGTCAAAAGGGACTCTAAAAAGCAGAAAAGAGCTGAAGAAGTTTATGAAAGAATTTGAAGTAGAATTCCATGTAAGTTATGTGAAAATTTTGTATTACATGATAAAGGCCTAAATCGTGCAGGTATTTCAGTGATTCTCTATTTTCAGGATCACGATAAATGGCTGTTCAACGCGCTTATAGCAGAAGAAGGTTTGGTTAAAGATGCCATAGTTAAGAATGGATACCACCTCAGTTACACGAAGGAATTTTTCGAATCCATGACTTCATTGCTGATATCTACAATTGTCATAAATGTAAGTGTATTTTATGCACCACATGTAACATGTACGCCAATGCACACTGGTAGTGGCACATGTTATGATGAGTGGACTAATGGATAAATCAAGCAAGTCAATGAACACTATTAGAAATCAACTTATTGCTGGGCTGCATTTCGTCTTATGTCGCAGTAGAATAACCCCAATTCATTGAAATAAGCTGAGAACTACAACCTGGTTTGGTGGTGATTGATTGCAGCTAGACTGTTTACAAATCGATATGAACATTATCTTTGGTGGATAGGACGCAAAAGTGCTGCAACAATCAAGTAAATGTTGGATTTGATTTCTATGACATATTGGATATGACCATAGAAATTAACAACACCATAGATATCTACTTCTATGGACATAACCAGTCTATGATTAATAAACTTATAGGCCTATTAACATAATACTGCACTCATTGAAAATCAAGGAGTTTCGTTGAAAGGTATCATTAAAAACTGTTTGCGATTTCAAACATTTGGAAATGCTTTTCAATACAGATCACAAATTTGTGATTGAGAGTAGTGCATGAGAAGAGTAAGCCGTATCCAGTTGATGATCAATAATTCTCAGAATGCTCAATAAATCTTCAATAATCCACATTAATAAGGCTTCTACCAGATGTTCTCATTCTCCATTTTGCAGATACACTACCATACACATCGACGAAATGATAAAAAACTCAAGGAAATCGGAGAATTTAAAACGATAGCCATGAACGGCCTGGAATATTACACTAGAAAAATATTTACTTTCTTAGAAGAAGAGGCGTGGAAAACTCAATTCAAAGCGGATATTGACAAATGGCTTCACACAGATCTGGACAATCATTTGAGTGTTCAGAAGAATATACAGACATTGCTATCTACAAAATATCCATTTCGGGAATGGTTGGTTATAAACGTCGATCAAGATGGTAAATACCTTCTGTGTCACTCCATCAATCTTTATTATGAAGGATATCACGGGAAATTCGGAAATTTGAGGAAATTATTTGTATTCCAAAGAAAGTCTGAATCAGACCGTGTCGAAACTCTGCCAGAATCTGTCTCAGAAAATATTCAAAATTCATCATCCAATTCTAATTGTGGTTCTCGGCTGTCACTGATACACGAAGAATCTCAATATCTATGCGATAGCAATCAACTCACTGCATTTGGCATATTCGAACTAAACGGAAGACAGCAATCAATTGCCGAAGTTAGCAAATCATCATTAATTCATAACAAGATCGTTAGCCGTTCATTCCATTCAGACTTTTGCAAAAATCGCTATGAAATACTGATATTTGATTGATAAAAATTGTAACATAGTAAAGTATTCAATTGAAATTTGTGCCGTTTTGATATTATCAAACAAGCCAAACAGATGTATGTGACTGCAAATAAAATAAGTCTAAAATTGTCATGTGCCGCTATCAATCAAGTTTATCGAGCAATCACTTGATGCCAAATGTGATGAGATGATATTTCGGAAAAAAACGATTTTAATTAGCGACTGGATTACATGCATGAACTGATTACAAAATTTGAGAATCATAGAGAATTTAAAATAATCATTCATCCAATTGTAAACTGTATTTAGAACTTCATACAAAAGGATGAAATTCAGCGGTATCAAGAAAAATTATGTCATGAAGGCTTGGCTCACGACATTTTAAACGCCACATTCACGCTGAATGTGCGCCAAAGTGACTCAATTGTCTCTTCATGTTAACCTGCTGGAATAATCCGGCAGCCAGAACGAGTTTCTGCAGGGAACAAGGCCGAAAATGAGACTTTCAAAGAATGATGTACACCATAGAGTAAGTATATTAGGTAGAGTGGCAACTCCGCATTTATTAAATCCCCAATGTGTATACACTTTCGATTTCATTAAATGAACCAGGGATGCGGAGTCGGAGTTGGAGTCCCGGAGTCCTATCATTTTTGCTGGAGTTGGAGTCGGAGTCTTATCAAATGATTGTTCTCCGGACTCCGGCCTATAACTAGACCCGAAACATAATACAAACAAATTATTTATTTTCGTGCTTAGCTGTCACTGTCTTGATGTCAACTTACTTCATCAAACAAAAGTACAGTCGAGACACGAGTGCAATCAAAGCTTGTAATAGTTGAGGGAATGAACCGCGATAGTGAAAAAAGGATTATCTTTTCACTCGGTGATTTAGTAGAGAAGACAAGCCTTCCTAGCATCGATTGCACCTAAGCACCAAAGGTCACATCAGAGACAAAAATGAAATACTAGTTTGTTTGAGAACATTACCTCTTACCCTCACGCTAATCGTGTGTGATGTCTCCTCCAAAGCGCATATTAAAATCGAAGGTGTACTCATGTTTTTTGGAGAAAGATGGGGATTTTCCTGCCTGGTAGAGGCTGGAGAAAAACCGTGTGAAGCACATAACAACAAGATGGGAGGACCCGAGTCGCATGCATCCAACTTAAAGCGACATCTGATAAAATGATTGATAATTGATACAGCAATGATCACTAAATATAGGTTCATGTAAGCCTATAATGATCTATGATGTAGGTTACCAGTTTTTCTTAAAAAAACTAGGCTTTATATACTTGGCACCCGGAGTCGGAGTCCGGATAGGAAAAATGATAGGACTCCGCATCCATGAAATGAACTCGAGGTGAATGCAGTTGGGTATTGCTACCAAAAGTGAGATATGGAACTTTTTGAAGTTTTGAAGAAATTACCATGGAATTGACTGATCATGATAGTAATACAGATGGAATGATTGTATTTTACAGATCCTCTGTGTCATGACAGCCTTGGAAGGGTAATGTTTGTTAAATAAGCAATTCGATGGGGTGCTACTTTTCGTGCTCAACCTCAAGAGTGCATTTTCTTAAGTGTGATCACATCACAAGGAAACTGCCACTGGAAGAGCAAAATAGCTTAATCAAGGACAATGATTTCAATTAACTTTAAAAGATGTAAATGGGTCCACATCAATATTCAGATTCAAGAAATTAAACATGAATTTAGTAAATCATAAAATCATGCCGATGAAATTTGAATTAAAAACTTGGAATTTTAGCCGAGAAAGCACGAATAATATCGCGACTTTTTCATGAGGACTTCCATTATAATACGGTTCACGAAATTCCCTTGATAATCAGCTTAATTTCCGCTTAGTTAGGATACTTACTAGCAAGTATTCCTTCCTCTTGATATCCAACGTGCTTCATGCTACTTATAAAGCGGCTTCATCTCGGTAATATATAAATTTGCATAATTTTAGCCGCAGGAACGTAATCTAGGCAAAAACTGAATCTTTTGATATAGAAATTTTCACTGTATACAGATACTTTTGTGAGTCGACACTCCACCTATATACAGTATACGGGTACTTACTCTATGTAACCATGTTCGTTATCATGGTTCTAAGAGCTTACTCAAGGAGGTTATCAGTGGGGTTCCTCAGGGCTCACTCCTCGGTCCCTATTTGCTTGGCATTTACGTATCTTCTCTCCTTCCGCTATGCCCAGCTGCATGCATGATAAACTATGTGGACGATGTGTGCTTATCATTCGGTATTCGAAAGGACAAAGCCATAGAGGATACTGATATCTTAAGATCCGAACTTAATAATGTTTCGCAATGGTCTGAGAAGAACAGTCTCACATTGAATCAAAACCAAACGCGTTGTTTAGTTAGTTATCGCGGATGTTTGTGAGGTTCAGTCTACCTTCCCGTTCATTAAGTTCCAACGATCTTTGAAGTTTCTCGGCGTTATGCTTGAAGACTCATTCGGTTGGAAGTATCACATAGATTTCATTAAGAAGAAATGTGCACAGAGAATCCACATTTTGAGAAGAATTAAGTTTGTTACAAATGAAGAGGAATTTCTGACTGTGTACAATGCTTTAATACGAAGCTTGATTGAGTATGCCTGCCCTGCATTCATTGGAATTTCTTTGCATGACTCAATGCGTCTTGAATGTATTCTGAATAGGTGCATCAAGATTAAAGGCTCTTTATCAAAGTAAGTATATAAGGGTATATATTTAAACACTTTGCTCTTTATCCGCTGAAGATCTTATATCACGAAGACGCATTATGGCAACAAGACTATCTGATAACTTGATTAAGCAAGACACATTGATAGCACAGTTGGTTCCTGTCTCTCTTCCATCTGGACGATTGTCAGTTCCGTTCTGCAGGACTACTACGCACCGCAATTCATTTTTGCCGCACATGAGCATTGCTCAATCTATGATGTACACCCTATGCTGCTATGAATCTTCGCGTCTGCCGGGTTCTAGTTAGTTCCTCATCTTGTCAGACATGATTAAGAGAAAAAACATTTTCATCCAATAGGACGCAGATTGCAGTTTTTGGCAAAAATGAAATGTTCTATGTTTTCCCTCATCAACTGAAAAGGACTCAGTCTAGAGCCACAATTTTTGACATGATACGCATGTCTTCAAGTCATTTCCTATCATGTACACTATATGTGAACACACCAAACTTCTGATCGGCGATGTATGCGGGAATGTGGTCAATTTGGATAAAGTGAGACGACATGTTGGTGCTTGCCGACAGTAGGAGGCATGTCAAATCTGATGTATGTAGCTTTATAGATTGTAGTTCATGAACACGGTAGGAAATGACCTGAAAACATTCCATGTCAAAAACTATGGCTCTAGAATTAGTACTTTTCAGTTGATAAGAGAAAACATATAAAATTTTATTTTTGTCAAAAACTGCAATCTGCGTCCAATTTGATTAAAATGTGTTTTCTTTGATCCCGTCTGACAAGAAGAGGATATCACCAGAACTCGACAGACGCGACGATTCGTAGTAGACATAAGGTGTACGTCATTCTGTGAAGGTCTCATTTTCGACTTCGTTACTGCAGAAACTCGATCTGGCTGCCGGACTACAGGATCTAGACCAGGGGTTTACAATATACGGCCCGCGTGCCATATCCGGCCGGCGAAAGATCTTTTTAGTGACCCGCGAAGGTAATAGGGAAGCTCTTCTAAAATATTTGCAGACAAAGTATTTCAGTATAGTTCATGAAAAATGTAAAATCCCAGTTTCCATATCACAGCGTGTCTTAATCATCTTGATTTGCCGATACAAGGGAAGAATTAATTAAAAATAATTAATAATTAATTAAAAAATAACAGATTTTTTCTGTCATAACAAGACATTTCAGTTGACATTGCAATTGATTGAATCGCAGTTAGCGGCTTCATTGACACATTTTGCGACATGTAAAACCTGTGTTACCTCTGAAGGTCATGATAAAGTGGCCTATGTGCCTGGCTTACTCAAGACATAAAGCGATTGCGTCAGGAAATGGACTGGTGCTTCCAGATCAGAGATTACTTTGACTTCAACTATTTATAGAGCCTTTTAAGGTTGAAATCGAAACTGCTCCATCCTGATTTGGAGTTGGAGCTCATCGACAATAAGTCAGTTGACTTGGAAAGGCGAATATCAAAATGAATCGATCATTGATTTCTGTGGAGGACTTAGCGAATCGAAATGCACAAAAATCAAAGACAGCACTAGAAAAGTTGCCTACATTTGGTATCACATGCATTTGCAAATAGAAGTTTTCTTTGATGAAACTGACGAAATCACGGTTGCGATTGCGTGTGTCAGCTGTATGTTTAAGAATCACTTCGTGAATTTCTGCACAAAATATTGCAGCAAATATCAAGCACTTAGCGCGATAGAAGAAGTGCAGGCTTTCCACTGATGACGTTTTTGCTTTTTTTCTGCTGGTGCACCTGCCGCAGGCCGAATCATGTGATATAGGATTTGATCAGTCGGTGATGTGTTTTTCATTGAATGTAAATGCAAAACTCTTAATAGTTAATACTATTACACAACTATCTCTGATACTTTTGTCGCCTGCGAATTTTGAAAACTTCCAATGTTCTGCAAATTCTTCTTATATAAATAAAACATTATGGGCACGGGGATGTATAATAATACAATGATTTCGCACAGGTGATTCTGATATGTGTTGTGAATAGACTTAAATGCCAACTTGCATTCTTTGCACTCGTTACTTTATTGTCCTAAACTTAAATCATTTACAACAATATCATGACTGAAATTGAAGTTAAAACTAGCGACAAGTGATTTGTAGAGCATTATTTTATGCCATCTGAAAAGTGGCATAAATCCAAAATTAGAAGAAAAAGTGGCCCGTCAAAATTAAACAAAAAGGAAATTAGACCTCGATAAAAAGTTGTGCACCCTTGACTCATAGATCTCTAATGAAATAAGTTTGTCTCAGTTTCAGCGCCTGCAGAACTTCTAACACACGGCTGGTGCTTTTCTCAAATCTCAAAGTTTTGCATTAGTACCGGGTCTTTCTTCAAGAGATCCATAAGAACAAAATGCTCTTCATGTGCCTGGTACTTATTGAAGTGTTCAATTTTTTATGTCTATAATTTCAGATCATCATGATTTGATAAATAGATAGAACCTCACATGAGATAGACTATTACTGATTTTTGTTGAGGAACGGCATTCATTTTCCACGGACATATTTCTGCAGCTCTTTTCAGGGTGTACACTGGACTGACAGCAGTAAGACATGGATACGGAATTCTTTATTTTGGAGTTTTCTTGTTTTGTACTTATTGTCCTTTATGAATAGTTATTCTCTGTCATAGTTATCGCGCCTTCACTATGACTTCATACATTGTTCATATACTTCATACAAGTGTTATGAGTCGTGGTCTGCGAATTCGCAAGCATGACTTTTTCCCGCGCATATCTTCACTCGCTAACACTTTTAAGAATGTTGACCTTTCTGACCGTGATCACAGATCCCTCAAGTGTGAATTGAAAGCACTTGTGAACGTCTGAGTTTTATCTACTGATATAATATTGTCTATTGTCTACTTTTTTTGACCTTTAACAGAATATTTTTTGCTTATTTTTGCAATTTCGTTTGTGGTGACTATAATTGGCGCAAGCTGTTGTCATCGTATCAATAAAGAATAAAGAGTAAAGAATAAAGAATTGTTCACTATTCATTCATTCCTGTGTCTGTACAGTGTCTTATGTCTGTCTATCATTTATTAACTCTCATCACACAACGAATTCCGCGTCCATGTCTTGCTACTATTGACTTTTATCGACAGCTATCGCACAAAAAATAGAAGAGCTTATTAATATTCAAACATTTGACCTACACCGGTACTTCTCAAAATGGGTCATAAATTTGATCCACAATAATTTTGGTGGGTGGAAACACTCTAAACAGGTCACGAGAGACGAATGACGAACATGAGGGAAGTTTGCGATTGCACCGTAAGAATATATCTATTATAGATGATCAGCTTTCACAAGTCATAACAACCACATTATTTTCCACACAGTGGTTCGACCCACAATGCTGTACCATGCTGAGCTCTGGGCCCCGAAGAAAGCTGACCTTATTGCGATGGAGGTATCAGAGATGAGGATGCTGAGGTGGTCAATGGGGAAGACAAAGAAGGATAGAATAAGAAACGATAAGATCCGTCGTATGCTTAAAGTACCCCCAATAAGCAAAGAAATTGAAACTCGCCGATGGAGATGGTTCGGACATCTACTCAGAAGACCAGAGGATAACATCTGCTAAACAGCATGGAAACAAGAACCTGTCGACAGAAGAAAAGGAAGACCGAGAACAAGTTGGAGAACTGTGATAAAGAGTGGAATGAAGGTCAGATCGATAACCGAAGACATGGCCTCCGACCGAGACATGTGGAAGCAACGGACTGAGGTACCATCCCGTGCTACCCGATCATCCAGGAAGCTGAAACTGGATCGAGCCCGGCCAAGGTGAGCAAGGTGAGCAGTTTTCACAACAACAAGTAACACACAAAATAGGCACTTCGTAAAGAAAGCAAGTTGTGAATGATCGAAGTCAAGTCCCTCGTGCCTCACTTTTGCGATTCTTGCTGTGACAAATTGAAAATTTGTACTTATAAACTGATGACAGAAGATAATATATTTAAAACAATGGCTTAGCATTTCAATTTGGCGAAGTTTTCATTTCAATCGACTTTCACCGAATGAAAATAGTTGCTGAAAATATTTCTTTACTTCCTTTAGCGTAGATTTAGTGTAAACTCGGTTTATTCAGAGATCATTCTAATTCGGAAAATAAAATAATTTGACTGTCCTTATTCGATGCCAACATTCGTACGATAATGTCGTCGTCATTTACAAGCTACACCCTTAAAATCTCTTCGTGTTTGATTTTTCTTGATTGAACCTAGCTGATCTTTGTACTCTATGCGATGTCCAGGTGAACTGGCATTCTGTTAAGGTATCTTTGTGATTATCAGCCGCACGGTCCAAGCCCGGAAAATTAAACACAGAGCGGCCTGCTGTGCATTCCTACAGCTTCTCTATCCATTTCTCATCATATCTCCGTTATAGACTGGGCTATAAGACAATCATTCTGCATATCTGGATGGATAAGAGTTAAGATGCGAGCAATAATCTAGATGAATATAATTTTGAGTTCAATGACCAAACCTTAGTGGTTATATTCTAGTGCAATGCGAGCTTTGACTATGCTTTGCGACTTTGAACATGCGATTGTCTATTAAGATTCTTTGGAATGCTAAATCCATGAAAATTCACAAAATATAATAGAAAAGGACTGCTTGTATCCACTGTTTTAAGCAACCGAAAAGTTGTTTATAATGAGTCATCATAACATTCCGAAAAGTCCTTTATACTCCAAGATTTATTTTTCTCCACAGCAAGATAGCGATCAAATAGATTTTTCTTGCTTCCGTACAATGAGCTATCGCCCCAAGAATCTCGTTCCATTCAACTTCAACGTCTAGAAATATAAAAAGTCAAACAGAATAATTCAATGACATAATGAGCGTGATTGGGATGATTTTTAAAGAAACTACTAAAAATGCTGTTTTCAGTAATTACACATGTCGAATTTGTGTTCAAACTAGAGCCGCAAGTCAGTTAGCAAATGTTCGCATATCATCTGTTAATCTCAGGAAAGAATTTGATCTCATTTGCTAGAGGACTGCTGTCTTCAATGATCGAAAGCTCAAATGGCATGAACTTTGGTTCAAATGGTCCTCAAAATCAGAACAGTTTGAAACAAAAATGTCATGAGATTCAATGATTTTTAAGTTCTTAATACTGTATGTCATAATCTGCACGCTGTAGCACGAAATTTCCTATTATGTCTTTATTGTAAATTATGAATAGATTCACAAAGACAATTGTCTCGAGTTCAACATAAGCCAAGAGATTACTCATGTTATTTCTCTTACAAAACAAATGTAATGAAATGCAAATTAGTATGCTTGCAAAATGTCAAAATTCACGAATTTGAATTTTTACGATTAGAGTCTGTTGATCCTTGTTGAATGAAAGACTCTTGTGGACTTATGTCTGAAGACGGAGGTTTCGGTTTTGTCTTCTTCTTGCTTGAAATCCTCCTTCCTTTGCCTTGCCCAGAACTTAATTCCATTTTCTTGCGCATATCCTCGGTAATTGAAGCAATGCCTTGTGCCCGTAAATCTCTGAAGTTATCTGTAAGATCGGATGACTCACTTTCTGCTCTCCTTCTTGGTCTGCTCTTTCTATATGGTTTACGACCGCTCGATGATACTTTCTCATTTGTATCCGTGGTTACCTCACTTAATTCAGCCACAATTCCACCTTTGAACGCGCGCACGTTTCCGCTGTTTGCTTGTCCGCTCTGATCTAGCCTATTGATTGCTTCATCAAATAAATCTTTAGTGCGGCCCATTAATCTGTCTTTCAAGGAAGGATTATTTGAATCGGTCGTTAATGGATTCTGCTCATATCCTTTAGGAGCTGAAGATTGTGGAGGTGGTGGAGGGTGCTTGGAATGTCCGGGTTTTTCGTCAAAGGAATTATCACCAACATATTGGTGACCCAGTGATCTAGGCATTGTTGAAATTATTCGCTTAAAATCACGCGTGTTAACAAAATCAGGATTGGTTTTTACTATTAATCCAACAAGGCGATCATTTTCTTCATCCATCATATCTAAATCCGTTCTGATGCTGTGAATTCTACGAAGGAGTTTATCTTTTTCGATCTGTTGTTCTGCTGTTTTTTCATTGAATAGCTTTTCTAATGCTCTTTGATTAGAGGTTCGCTGCTTCAGATAAATGACGGTGTCACCCAAAGTGTTAAGTAGATATTGAATACTTGTGTAAATATCTTTTAAGCGATCAGTCATCTCCGTATTTCGACGGATCATTTCCAATTCTGGGCGGTATGACCAGAAGAAGATGCGATCAAATACACCCAAGTTTTCTGTTACCAAAGGCATTGTGTAAGAGCAAACTTGTGATGTTATCAAAATAAAATGAATTTGCAGGGTGTGAACATCGTGATAAAATTCTAGCAATGACCGCGCCTTTAATCTGATATCACGTTGTACTTGCTTGATTTCTTTAATCGTATTCGTTAGACTGGCTGTGTTGTAATGTTCGACGAATTCCGATTGATCATAATTTATATATCTAGATTTTGCGCGTCTAATTGGCGAATTACAATACAAAACTCTTCTTGGTGTCGAAGTTTCTATGCTGTTGTATCCCATTTCTACCAAAATTTGTATCAATCTCTCGTTTTGGTCAACTTTTTCGATTGCTTGAGCGAAAAAGGATTTTATCTCCATTCGCAACTGCAAAATTTCGTTCTCACCCATCGTGATTTGATCTTCTATATAATCTTTAGTTATGAATTCGTACTGTTCGTCAACTAATCTGCGATATTCATCAAGAAATTTGAAGGCTCTCAGAAAATGATCTTTTACTTGCAAAATCACCCGCAGATCACCTTGAATCTGTGGCGGGTAAGTAGTAGAAGGCTCGAGACCTCCATCCGCGAATAAATTCATTTTACAGGATGTAGAAAATAAAATTTTCTTTGCAATGCACTGCAGACTGTCAAGTTAGCATAATTTCATTTTGTTAGCGCCATCTCACAAATACAGTATTGTAAATGAATTACTTTACTGCCATTCCACTGCGGTCAGATTTCTTAAATAAACTTTTGATTGCAAATCTGAACCTTAGACATCAGTCTGGTTTGCAAAAGCATGGACTTCTAAATTACTATGAAAGATAAATTAGTACTAAATTATAGATATCTAGACGTCCATGGCAAAAGTCAGGAAGACCTAGAGAGCGAGGGTTCATCATAGAAGTAGATGAAATGCCACTTGTTTATATCTATGCATCATTCCCATGTATTTTCCTTCTGTCCACTCTAAGCCAACATGGATATCGCAAAGAAGAAATCTACCCCTGGTCTTCTCCACGGGCTATCAAAGACTGGTTGCAATTAATTTCCTACAATCAATCAACAATTGTTTGGTGCTAGGAATCAATTAATTGAATTAAATTGGTGCACAGGACCATATTTTTCACTTTGTTATTCACTTTAGCGAATTAGGCTACATGGGCCTCCATATTGGACAAGTCGCATTAATGTTATTGTTATTATCATATAGACAATTATTATTGAAACAAGTGAGAAATAATCACACGTTTCTAGCGGAACATAAAAATGCTTTTAAAACTTATGACAGCATTGTGATAGAGATCCTAGACCACTACGCTGGCTTTAGCAAGGTTGCATGTTCTTGCTCCTTACAAGTTCCTTACGAGAACAAGCAGGGTCATCTCCAAATAAAGTATGAGGACATCACACTGTCAGCGAAAGGCATTTACTGAGTTATAAATGTGGTGATGATAGAGTTACAGAATTGAGATGAATCAAAGACATCACACCTTCTTTTATTGTCAACAGATTTTAACGGGCAATGGTTCAAAATAATTCTCAGAAAACACTTTTGCTCTTAGTGCCTGATCCATATTAGCATTCACAAGTTTTCTCGTAAGGAATGTTAACTAGATGGTGAGAATTCTATATTTCCATTTTGTTGTAATATATGAAGAAAGCTCAAAAAAGAAATTGTCATTATGTTGCATGCAGGTATAGTTTGCGGAGACGTGGGACGTAATTAGAAGGCAGGATAACCGACTGAATTTAAACATGATTTGGATCGTTCGTTTTTTAGCAACTCTGTGCTTAGTGGTGAGGTGATAGGCATTGAAGATGCTGATTGGTCCTGCTGAATCCGCTTTATGTGACTTAGCAATGTCGACTATTCATCTCACGAATTCATCGATGCACTGTTTCGCTAAGAATGGATCAAGCATATATTCCACCAGTCGACAAAAACTGCACTTTTCCCGTGATGCAAAGTACACTCGTGTACTTGGATAAAGTACAATTTTGGATTCTTGGAAAGCATTTCTAGACCGAAGCATATGCTCCTTTGACCACTCTCAACCTCTGAAGTAATTGATGCCAAGTTTATTCGGTCACACATGTATGTATGCGATTTCCTTGCGCCGGTTTTTGGTGATGGCATTCGCTGATAACACCTCGATAGGTGCGATTCATTTAGTTCTACTTACTGTAATGCAAATTTGGCTTTAAATTAATCAGCCGTTTCTGCTGAATCTTTCTCACCAGTATTTGCAGCATGAACAGTAACGAAAACGTCACTCCTCATCATGCTACTTAATTGTAGGCTACACAGCATTCACGTGATCACCTTCACTGACTCAAATTTAGATATCATGGTTGGTAGGGACGATCGCAATCACGAAAGCGAAAAGTTGATCTTCCGTCTATCTAGAAATGTCCTTGGTGTCATTTCGGCTGATTAGAATTGTGCACAGAAACGATTTCATCGCGGGCGCTACCCGCCCCGCTGAACCGAAAGGGTTGAATAAATTAAGGAGAAATATGAAAAAAAGGAAAATTCTAAATTCAATTTTTGCTTTAAATAGAATGGCTACAATTTCAAAGTTTTGACTAATAAAATAATTGTCCATGAACAGATGAGGCAAAAAATATATAACAGATATATAACAAATATAAATACATATACAGATTATATAAAACTTCAAATGCGTGCAGATTATGTTGGGTGAAATTTGAAAATATCTAACAACATGTTTTAGAGGAAACTTCATTTTCAGATTTGAACACTGTTGATTCAATCACATGTTTGCCCGTGAAATAGCAGTGATCATCATTGCTTTTTGGCAATTTAGAAGATGCAAATGCCTGCCTGTGCAAACGAAGTGGAAGACAGCTTTCGAATATAAAGTTTGCACATAAATTGTCAGCAAAAACATGCATTGTTGTGCCTTTTTGTAGTTTTAGAACGGAGTGGCTCCTTGCAACTCCTTCTCATGTACTGAGTCGCGTGTCTGTGTTTTTTGCGTTTGCCTCATGTTTCATATCAGTTTTCGTCAAGTGATATCGCGGTTCAGGGATCCCTTTTCGCGAAAACACATTATCGATCAGACATTTTTTGTTTCTCTTATTTTCATTATACTAATATCAGATTCTTAGTTTTTGTCTGCGATGTAAATTCTAACTGCTGAATTCTCATATTGCATAAAGCTTTTTGTCTTATCTTTCTTTTCATGTGTAAAATTCATGCAAAATGAAAATTTAACCTTTGCGTTACAATCACATAAATATGCAGTTTGAATTCAATCACCGCTTGCTTATTCCAATCTTTAAATGCAGTTTTTTCGCAATTTTGCATTTTCGCATTTAGAGTTTTTGCAGTTTTGCAGAATTATGTTAACAGATAGTGAATATGTCTAACATTCTGGATCGACTTTATGAAGTCAAAAAGAGATCATTAAAGTTTGCATGAACTTATATAATGAAATTTACTACTTATGAACGGAAGAACATTCTTCAAACAATGATAGCACATGCACAGATTATGATTTCTGAAAGCCACGATAAAATGCATGCAGACATTAAATAGCGATTTTATCTCCAAACAACTCTAAATATTCTGTTTCATTAATTGAATATTTCTTTAATGTTTCTTGAAAATCTTCATGTTTCAGCTTCTTCACAACCTGAAAGTAGAATGTCAGTCAAATGCATATTTTGATGAAAAAAGCTGCAACTTACCTTTCCACAGTAGAGAATATGAACCCATTGTTGCAGATCTGAGGCTTCCCATAACTCCAGAAGTAGATTAGCATTGAATGGTGGCCAAACACCGTCAAAGATCTCCAGAGCACTCAACAACCAGATCAACAAATCATCATGAGTGCAATAAAGCTTCAAGCAAGGGCTGCTGAATGAAGAAGGGAAAATCAAATATCGGTTTCCACAGTCAAAGTACGTGCATATGTATGTTACTGCTGGTTTGCACATTTTGCTACCACATATAAATCATCATTTACCCAAATGTCAATTTTTCACTTTGGGGATTCATTCCAAAACTATTCAGTTATTTCGACAATTTTATTCTCCAAATAAAAAAGAATTATAGACATCGAGCTTTCAGATGCTTCGTCCGTCCTCAGAAATTTCAGCGAAGGGAGTGATCAAATGATATGGATGCAAGCAACAGCAAATTGAAAATGTTCACACGCACAAAAGTGGCCTATCTACATGACCACCAAAGTTAAGTATGATACTAACGAGATACTACTTATAAAATTGCGAGTAGAGCATACTATAGCAAGAAATCATGTAGAGATGAAAGTCACACAATAGATCTCCATTACTTATCTATTTCTAGTCCATCGTCTCTGTTGAAAGTCTTAGTGTGCTTAATGTCTATTCTTTTCATAATCCTTCGGCGATTTCATTTCTTTTCATAACCGATCATGGAGAATCCACCGAGAAGGATGTTCGTTAGCTGAACATGAGATTAGCTATAACACAGAATAGCCACAAGGGCGATCGCGAAGTGATCTCACTCGATTCTCCATTATCAACTATAAAAATAATTGGAATCACAGGAGTAAAAGAGAAGGAATAGAGATCATGACGAATAAGAGATTCAATAGAGACGATGGACAGGCGGTGGAGATCTTTCGTGTAACTTTCTTCTCTACATGATTTTTTGCCTCATTATGTTCTATTGGATAGTGTCAAAGTTGACTTTAGTGGTCACGGTGATAGGTAGCTTTGAGACGTGAACATTCTTCATTTTCTGTTGCTTGTTTCCATGTCATGAGTTGTCTGGTCTGGTTGTTCTTTGCTGAAATTCCTGAGGACGAACGAAGCGTCCGAAAGCTCAGTTTTTACATTTCACTTTCATTTGGAGAATATAATTGTTGAAATAACTAAACATCTTTTGATGCCACATACAAATTTCCATACATGTACTCTGGCAAGATAATAATGATATTAACAATCTTGATAATAATGATAACTTCATCACCAAGATGACATGCACACAAGTAAGTTTACAAGATCATTTAAAGTATCAAAAAAGAGGTAATGGAGCACTTAAGCGGCTACACTCGGAGCTCGATTATAATTTGTGGAGGAGTTGCATGAAATATGTATAGGTCCTGTCATTGTTGTTGTGCATAGGGTTTTAAAAAAACATGTTTTTTAAAATGCTTTAAAACAAAAAATCATGATGTCTTTTGTGTTTCTTGTTTTTTTAAAGATAATCATTTTATTATGTCTTTTTTGTAAGATGTCCAACGTATTGAATGAGTTGACAACCTTATAGGTAGCTTTAAATAATAAATTATGAGAACCCTGAGCTGTTGTTATTTATATCATTAGATTTAACCTACGAATCAATTCTCAAATAACACAAGTGCATGATTTATTGATATGCAATAATTTAAGAAATTGACTGATTATTGGTTTGAGAATTGATGTTACTTCACGAAATTAATTTGTTTAGTTTTGTCATTTATTATCAGGATGTCGATTCGATATCGCATTATTTGACGCTACTGCTGAGAACTTGAGAATTATTCAATTTTCCGAAAACATGAACTACAATATCAAATCTAAGGACTTATCTAAAGACTATCGAATCTTATTACTTTTCACTGACGTTGGATATCTAACTCGATCTCAGTAGGCCTATATGTCAGCTTTCCCCTGTCACAAAATAATTGGGAAACAGTTGGGCTATTCAAGTCGATGATTTCAACAATATGACCGGTTTATTGCAGATAGAAACACGTGATTGATTGACAAGAAGGAGTGAAAGACCGTTTCAGTCTACCTACTAAAATCTGATCCGATTCGTTCTACACACATAACAAGCTCCGACTTGTCAATTGTTATGCTGATTATTCTCTTGGACAGACTTCTGAAAACTTTGGAGAATCAAATTGCGTCATTCATTTGCATGTGCTTGAAGTTAGAATATCAGACATTCGGAATATATTTCAGTGAATCATAGAAACATAATTTATAATCATATCAAAAGGTGGCAATCGTGTTTTATGACTGATGATGTGTTGTATGGGTAAAGTTACGAATGAATTGTGCTCGCATGAATTTTAGAATTAGAACTAAAGAATGGTAATACCAAAAGAGAAATTAAAATTTAATTTCATGCACCGAAAATGCAGCACACCTCACATTAAGTGCATTCTCTTCCCATAAAATATGATTCCGAATACCAATAAAAGCACAGAACAGTTGATACTATGATCACTATGATATCTAGACTTCCATCATTAGCTTTCGTAATTGAAAGTTAGATTTCATGCTTTAATAAACCACCATAGTGAGAAATTCTAAATAAAACTAACATAACATGTTTTTTAAAATAAAAAACAAAACATTGCTTAAAATATTGTTTTAAAGCAAGCAATGTTTTTAACCCTAGTTGTGCAGACAAGTCGGTAGCAGGAGCTATGGCGTAGAAGAAGGAAATGGTCTTTATTTTCTGAGTAGAGAAGAAGCTCATGTATAGGCATGGTGTTCATTTTTCGATGCCTTCTTAAATAATTTATTCATCCAGTTTTTCAATAATCTTTGAGATGTCTTCGAAGGGATGATGGAATCCAAGGCGGCTGTGCTGCAGTGCTTAACAAAATTTGAAAATACTATCAATGCCTGTCTTTTATCAAAACCGCACCAACTTCAAATATTTAAAAAGATAACCAAGCTGTTGTATTCTTTTGCTGCTATCATTTAGTATAGAGTGCTATTTTCGCCGTAAAGCGGTCTCATCAAAGGAGGCCACAAATATTTTATTTATCACTAATTATGCATTTTATGTGAGCTCTTGCGTGATAACGGCGATGCAGATGAAAACTTGAGCAATTTTCAGATTAAAAACACGTTGCAGGCCTCTCTAAATAACACCATTAAAGAATCTATACAGCACTGCTTCTCTGGGGTGTCGTACGACCGCAAAAGTTTTGTACAAACCCAAATTCCTAGACTCTCATGTAAGCTTTACAAGTATTTATCATGGTGGACTTTAGCTTCAAGAACGGCAGGCAGTTTCTTTCAGGCATGGAATTCACCAGACGCTCGCAGTACTCCAAAGCAATGTGTTTCTAAACATGCTCCACCACCTTTTTACTAGGTCCACGTGGGGTTCACGTGGGTGACTTCAGCAACGATAGCTTTCTTTTAAACAAAGTTCAACAATTCTCTATCACACAAAGATTCGGATACTTCCTCGCTTTACGGTACGGTTCCCCATCTTGTTGAAAGCGTTACTGTGCATTTTAGAAGATTCATAAACAAAGGAAATCCGCGCTTTACTAGGCCTACTGTATGTCACTTCCTTGTAGGTGCTGCATTGCCAATGATCAAAGCTTAGCATCAAATGTACACATTTAGCAAAAATTCAAGTTTATTGAGAAGTATGAAACTTTTTCGACAAATGGATAAAAATGGTTGTCATGCATAGGACTGTACATTAACCGGAAATCGTTGGATGCTTTCGTATTAACTTGGTTGAATGCCAACTTACTGCTAATAGGACATCACTTCAATGAGAGCTCTACTACGACTACCAGTCGACGTTTTTCCGGAAAGATCATGAGACATCAACTTTACATTCAAAGAGCGATAAATGGGTTAACAGGCTTTTTTACACGCATTGTCATGCTTTTTCTCTTACATCAGGTTTTCATGTTGTTTTCCTTCGTCACTTTTCTTTCACAAATATTGGCTCCAAGCTGTGCACCTTCCATGTGCCTTGATTTCTTTGTCTGAGTGCAAGTTACCTAATCATCTATTGCTACTATCTAATCAGCAAGCAACTCATAATTGAAATGCAGTTAATTTACCTTTTGTTGTTAAATTGTTCCTTCAGATTGTTTGAAATATAATTGAGGATAGGTCCAACGGTCATCTTGTACTTCTCTTCATCGTCACTGTTGGGTGAAGAAGATTCAGAATGTTTGTTACGGTATTGTCAGAATTCAGATGTTTGTCTATAAATGGGTAGGGCCATGAACAAATATCAATATATCAATGTAAAATAAAAGCGAGCAGCCAGCATGATGGCTAGGAACTTTCCACAAAGAGAAATCTCCACGAATTCTTCCATCATGAAAATTCGTGAGGACCACAGCGAAACAGTGAAATTTCAACCACTTGCTTCTATTGCTTGTGAATGCATTACCTGATTCACTGTTGTTCATGTCTTTAACAGCTGCATGCAGGCCACTTTTAGCTGTGTATCATGCATAAAAAATAAGATGCTGATTGATTTCTTCATATATACGTAATTCCGCGTGGACCCCGAGATTTGTGAATTGAACATGATCTGTTTAGGCTTTAGCCGAGGAATGCAGCAAAGAACTATAATATACAAAAAATGAAAAGTCTAGTTTCCCTGTAGAATATGTATTGAATCCTAAGTCCCAGAATTTGTCTTATATCTGAAGCTAGAATGGCTTTTACTGGATCGCGGGCGTAGTAATTAACTGTTTTTCCTGCCTACTACAGCACCATTATCGAAAGAAATTACTTACTTCTGACAACGGATTGCAACAGCGAACGCACGTTTAGTTTATAGTTTTGATGTAACTCACCGCGCCATCATAAATTGTAGCATATCAAGTAATTCATTTCTTGTCCGTACACAAGACCTGAATCGTATACAACTCCAATTTTATAAAAGGTTCTGCTATTTGAAAATTTCTACCGCGAATTACTGCATCATAGGTGAATTTGGCATAAAGCCCTTCGAATTTCTTTTCTACAGAGCAGCAATTCGACTATGGATAAAATTAATTGATAACAACCAAAACAGTCTAAGTTCTAAATTATATCAAAGCGTTTTTAACAAGGTAAATTCAAGTGAATATGCCAATACATGGATACATCAAATAAGAAAATTATTGATGAAATTGAATCTGTCAAACCTTTGGGAAAACCAACTTTATTACAATAAAAACAAATTTATTAAGATAGCCGACGAGACAATTCGATGCTTCTTTAGAGAAGGATAGATTAATAGCGCCAAAAACAGTCACAAAGGCAATAGATATCTTGAGTTATGCAGGTTCGACAACGATTTAAAATCATATCTATGCACCGCATTTGAGATGAACGAAGACATGTTGATTATGCTGAAGTTCAGAACAGGAAATCACAAATTGATGGCTGAAATAGGACGATATGGTAATAAACGAGATTATGAAGTATGCTTTTGTCCTCATTGCCCTGACGAAATAGAAGACACTTATCATTTCCTGGGTCAGTGCTCACATCTTAGCAAATTACGTCAAAGATATCTAACTGAATTTATAAACACCACCAGGACAGAATTTAATCTCATGTTGGACAACAGTAGCGGCATCATAATGAAGTCAATATCTATGTTCATTAAAGAAGTCAACAAGGAGAGAGCTATCTTGCAATGTCAAATGATGATCGACTTAAAAATCGATGAAGCATGAATGACTGCAATGATAATACAAAATGGAATCGATAGCTATGCCGCATAGATAGTGGTTCCCGTGAAACAATACATTCTCGGTACATTTTGAAATTGATAACTGAAAGGAGATGCGTAAGTTAGAATCGACGTGAGTCGGAAAAGTTAACAGGAGTTCTTATAAAACAATAGATTGAATTGATATCAACTGTCAGATAGACGGCGACATGTGCGTCACAAGCGATAGCTATGTCGTGCAAAATAAAGCACGACTTGATTATGCACAACACAACAATATTATCTTTTCAATTTCCTATGTTAGTGTAATACGTAGACGTTACAAAATGAGACGCTATTGTTAGCTTCATAAAGAACGCGTCAAATGAAATTATGAACATCGATCAGCCGATAGTATCAATGTGAAATGATTAGAAAATTCAGACTGTTTCGTAAATCAACTGAATAATTACCTAATCAAGTCGCAAGCAAGGGCCCGATCAGCTTCATGCATATACCTTTTACCAAACCCTCAAATCCTTTGTCATTACAGGTGAGTTGAATTATTGATTCAAATTAAAGTAGCATATTCTGAACTACATTAATCAACATTTCGTGAATTTTTTGCTATCCTATATTCGAAATTCATTTTCTGCCGGCCCTTGCAAGACGACTCTTCATAATAATAAATAAAGAATGATTGTGGACGTGACTGACCAGATTGAATTAATATTAAAATAACCATCAAACAGCATAACTTTCTGAAAGCATGGTTTGAATGATTCCTCCTCTCCTTTTTAAATATTTCAAATCCCGGTATACATTGTCAAAAAAAGTCATGCATTCCTCATCCTTGCTAACAATATTTCTATCTTCATTTCACTCATCATGGTATTTTCATAAACTTTGAACTCA
Source organism: Prostheceraeus crozeri (assembly GCA_907163375.1). NCBI lineage: Eukaryota > Metazoa > Platyhelminthes > Polycladida > Euryleptidae > Prostheceraeus > Prostheceraeus crozeri. The sequence continues at coordinate 28,175 of CAJQUW010013753.1, read as the reverse complement.
TTTCATTGAACACTGCAAATTCACCTGTACATGATTCCATTCAAGTTACGTATTGACTTTCATAAATAGGCTTTTCATTGAATTTTTACCATCTCATTGTCATCTCGAACATGTCATTGGTGCTGAACTGCATACATCGTAATTGTACATTTACTTGGGTATTTTCACATGAAAATAAAACCCCTTGAATTTTGAATTTTGAGAGAGAGAGATTGATTCTAAAAAGAATTGAAAAAAAACTAAAAGGAATTGATCCTGATAAAGAATGATCCTAATCAAGTTGAAATTTTGCACACACTTTTTAATAAGATTATGATAGACCATGATACTCCTTGGCATAGCAGTTGGATCACTCCCATTTATAAAAAAGGCAAGAGAGATGATGCTAATTCATATCGGTGCTTGAATTTATCTTCATGTATTGAAAAGCTAATGACAAAAATATCAAATGATAGATTAAATGTTTGGATGGATAAATACAAAATATTACATGAATCACAAACAGGTTTTAGGAAAGACAACTCTACGATTGACAACATATGGATCTTAAAAGAAACAATAAAAATATATAAAAATGATAAGAAACCACTGTACACATGCTCTGTTGACCTTAAGAAAGCATTTGATTCTGTCTTAAAAAGTAGATTGATGACCAAAATAAAATATATTATTCCTAAAGGTAACTTTTCATCATTAATAGAACACATTATAAACGACAAAAAATATAAAATTCTATTCAATGGAAAGGAAAGTGAAGAATTTCAGCTAGAAAGTGGTGTTCCTCAGGGAGACAGCTTGTCTCCAACTCTATTTTGCACATATATGAATGACTTTTTAAATGACTTGTATAGAAACATCGATAAACTTGATCCTGTAAAAATAATAGATATTCATACATTGACACTGATCTATGCAGATGATATTTTGTTACTGAGCGAAACACAAGCTGGTGTAATCAAACAAATTAAGCAAATACAAAAATTTTGCGAAGATAATAGTTTAAAAATAAATTACGAAAAGACAAAAATAATGATTTTTAATGAAAAACAAAAATATGAAAAGCTTGTTATAAATGAAAACTTTTATTCTTCTTCAATTAACGTTGTAGAGGAATTTAAGTATTTAGGTAATTGGATTGCAAAAAGTGATAGAAAGCAGATAGAAGAATTAACCAAAAAAGGAAATACCTCAACATATGTAACTGCCAAAACCTTGAAGGAATTCTGCAATGTTGATGGTAAAATACTAGCAGAAGCATTTGAGATGTTAACGATTTCAAAAATGAAATATGGCAGTGAACTATTTTTCGATAAAAATTTAAATGATTTAAATCGTGTGATTGTGCAATTTTATAAACGATTTCACCATTTACGAATGACTACACCTAACTACTGCATCATAGGAGAATTTGGTATAAAACCAATAGAATTTTATTGCTATAAATCAGCAATTAACTATTTTCTTAAGTTAAATAACAGCGATAATATGCGATTAATCACACGAGTATTCAAAAACATAAAAAATAATATAGACCAGAACTCTTTCCGCAATACATGGTACATTAGAATAAGTAATTTATGTGACAAAATCAAATTCAGGGAAATGCAAAACATGAATTACAGTGGAAAATCCAAAAAGATGATAAATAACGTGCTAACGGAATATTTCAGAAAGGAATGGATAAACAGTGCCAAACAAAGCAATAAAGGATTAAATTATTTACAGCTATGTAGATTTCAGTGTGAATTAAAACATTATCTTACACTCAGAAGTGACAAAACTAAAATCAATAATATCATCAAAATCAGAGTAGGAAATCACACACTAGAAGCAGAAATTGGAACGCATCAAAATCGTAATACTTATAAAGACTGTGTTTGTAAATTGTATAATCTAGATCAGATCGAAGACATCTATCATTTCTTTGTTATTTGTCCAAGCTACAGCAATGAGAGAAATACTTTAATTCCATATCTGAAAGATATGGCAAGATCAGACTTCTATGATTTGATGGACTTATTGACAATTGGACAAATAAGATCAATCAACGAATATATTGAAAGAGCAATGGAAATAAAAATGCGTATAACGAACAGTGACTGAGTTGACGTCTACAAATGTGATTACGACACATTTAGCATGATTTTTACTTTGAACAAGATAGTTGGCAAACGAAAATATCTGATACAATAGAAATATTGCCATTCATTTTGCTAGATATCTAGGATCTGAGATGTCACCAAATATGGTGAATAATTTCACAGAGAGCGAATAATAAACATTACTATCTACTATCCATAAATGCTTGTAGCATAGACTTCTAAGCTTGTAGTCTAACATAAATAGACAATGACACTTTCTATGGTATTATTAATTTCTATGTAGTCATACAATCTTTCTTACCTACATGATAGACTTTTCTAATCAATATTGTGGTCAAATGACGAACTATGAATGAAATGAAACACGTACTGCTGGTTGATAAGATTTCTATTGATAAAGTAGTTACAATCAATGAATGAAACGATGGAATATAACAAAGGGTAGTTGAAATGCACTGTTGCATGGTTGAATGATCGTGAAAATCACTCATAGGCGTAGACAGCGGACACGATGATTAAATCTGTCACTCGCCAAAAGTCTATATCGGAGGACGGTTGTCAAGACAGTTAATCAACAAGTTAATCATCATTTCTCAATCACATTTCAGGTACGTACCGTGTTTGCAGTTTCAAAATAATTGATCATACATATAATTAATTAACCGCTCCTCCGATTATTAATAGGATTACTAATAGGGTTAATAATCTGCTGCTGGGTGTGATGAGTAAATAAAACAACTTTTATGCATGTTTTGTCTCTTCTCCTCCTGAATGTGACGTAACATTTCATTTAATTGTCTCATAATTCATTACGTTCGTTAACATTACATATAAAAACTTCAGCACACTATTTTCAGACTCATTCCTACCATCAACATCTCTACGAATACAACGGCGATCATGGTGCTTGTGCGATTTTAGCTTTCCATTTCATCCATCCCATTCATTGTTGTCATCTTTAACTTTCTTGCACATTAATTGCATTGAAATATTGTATTACTTGTAATACTCTGTTTGTTCCCACACTGTTGGGCAATAAACCTTTTGAGTTTTGAGAGGGAGAGAGAGATTTTCAGAGATACGTGAAAAATTTCTACCAGAATTTGTTGCAATTGATAATCCAGTGGAATAAAATCGATTGCCTCTTTCATAAACATTGCGAATCATAGAGAAATAGTAAATTTTTGAAACCTTTTTTAAAAGAGTGTGCTATAAATAAGTGTAAAGCACATCTATGAAGGGTCAATGGCTACAAGATTGTTAATTCAATGCTACACCTTTGTTAAATCGATCGTTCGATAGCTATGCTTCTAAAAAATGTCTTACCTTGAAATAAATAGTCGTCAGCTACGAATGTTAATGTGTCATGTCTACATCGAGATCCACGATCTATGCAACAGAAAACCATAGATTACAGGTATCAGATAAAAGAATATGTTTTAAGATGCAACAACGGTATTTCTGTTAATCAGCAGCGTTTTCAATTGAATGATATTGTTTTTAATCGGTGGTGATAAGTGAGTTTATTAATGGATAAGTTTAATGAGCGGCAACCTGAAAGCATAAACGGCTTTTCATATTCAATTATGTTTTATTTAACAGGTAAGTCACAAAAAGTTTTGATAATTTTTTTAATTCGAAAAAGGTAAAATATGTCAAAGGTAATACAGTAAGTCATTAAAAACTTTTTTACGGAAAGGTAAGTCAATACGAAAAAGTTTTGATAATCTTGAAATTCTTTATTCCATTATGAAACAAAACAAGTACGGTAATATTCATTGATGGTTTTGTAAGACATCCTCGCGCGCGATTAATTAGTCTAGGGATCAATCTGCCCATACGTCTGGAAGACCTTCCCATCTTATTTGCAGTGATGGCACTCACGTTTTGGGAGGCGAGTTGCAGTAAGGTCAAATTCCGCTGTTGTCCAGTGTAGTTGTGTAACTGCTCACGAATCTCAGTTACTTCTCTCTTGAAAGCCGCTTTCCACATGGAAAACGCGTTCTCTGCGATATTGAGAAATGGAGAGTAGGGCGGTAAGTACCTAATAGAGTGTCCCTCTCGAATACACGAGTTCCAGCCCCAGCCGCAACGGACGCTTCTTCCAGCCAGGAGTTAAATCTCTCACATGAGGTTCCGCCTTCGTAGAATTCATGATGGACGACACCTTCATTAGAGACCGCCAAGATGAGAGTAAAATTCCGCCCGCGCTGTCCATGAACAATCCTGACAGCTCGTTCTCCCCGTCTGGCACGACCTCGTGTGCGACTGATCCATAAATTAAAGCCGGATTCGTCCACAAAAATAAATGTTGGCGGATGGTTTGCGTTGATCGTGTGCAGATACCAGTTCGCATACTCGGCCCTTTCCACTTTGACGTCATGGCTATTGCGGTTGACTTGAACAGTCTCCATTTTCTTTAAGAAGATAAGACGATTTCTTAGACATGTGCTGATAGTTTGAATTGAGACAGATGGCTTGTCCGACATCCGCGCTTGTAGATCAGCTTTTATTTGGGCTAACGTGAATTCCGGTTGGGATTCAACAATCTACCACAGTATTTGCCATATCTTCGTCCATCTTTTGGTGTCGTATTCCTCCTCTGGGACGCTCAATGACTCTTCAAGTATATAACGATGTACTATTGAATACGTAGTACTCCGTTTTACACCGAGAACTCGAGCGGCTTCAATACAATCATCTCCGGCTTCGTGAGCCATAATGATTCTGCGTTTAACATCAGAAGATATTCGCTGGCGCTCCATATTGATAAGTTAATTCAGCAGATGTGAAGACATCTATATAGGGCTTTGGATCAAACCGAATAGATATCATTTATTCTTCACGTGAAATACCGCTCAGTAATCTGATAGAGACACAATTGAACTATTTTGCTGCAGTTTATTTATTGTTGTCGCTCTCAATTGTGAAATGACGTAATATTTTATCTTTTAACGTTTTAGAAATTAAAGTGCCGCTCTTGATTCGGTAGTTGCCGTTGTCGTGTAGGAAAACCTGTAGTAACGCTTAATTTCGACCAATGCCTTCATTGAGACAAATCATAGATATATAGGTATAGATAGGCGCTATGTCTATGCTATGTCGAACACAGACAATGAAACAATTAATTTATTTGATTACCCATCAAATGCGATGCAAAAAGGAAAATGACATCGTGCATCATAGCTATGTAAAACACAGGTGATCAATGACGTAAGCAAGCGATAGAAAGCACATTGGTATAGCTATCGACAATGGATGACACCAATAGATCAATAAATGACGAATAGTGATCAAATTGGACAGAGAACAGCACTGGAAAACGATTGATGTTTTAGTTTATGTGCTAAATCAAAGATTGTCATAACGCAAGGGCCGGATCATTTACAATTTCTTCACATCATACAGTACTCATAATTCTCTCAATTATATTACAGGTGAGATAGCAAAATCCTATTATTTACCAGATCCTTGATTACAGCATACTATGATGAGTGTGCTGCAGAAATATTTAATCGATATACATGCATTTTGGTAACATACATTATATGTTTGATGTTCTTTTATGTAAATATTTTCCGGCCCTTGCACTCAAGTATTTATTAAAGGTGCGATGTTGATGTATATGAATGATGTCCTATAATAGAAATTCAGCGGGAATTATTACATATTTGAAAACGCACATATTAGATCTTGCATATAAACGCCATTAATCAAATATTAATTTGTGAAATTAAATTACCTCCTCTCCTTCATGATCTTGTGATATTGTATTTCATCGCAACTTCTCATACGACTGACTTGACGTTCATACATTTACTTTTCATGACTCACAGCTTCAATCAATGACAATGTGGTGTTGCAGACTGTCATCAGAATTTACTTGTATATATTCATCATCATCACTATCATTCTTCAAGTTGCCTGTAAATTTATTATATAATATCTATGTGTCAAATTTACTTGTATCTTTGGGTATTTTCTCATGAAAATAAAACCCTTGAATTTTGAGAGAGAGAGAGTGCACTCACCAAAACAGAGAATTAACCCTCACAGACCTGAGGGGAGTCCAGTGGACCCCGGAGCCATATTTTTTATTTTACTTTTCGTGCTGATGGTATATCAACCGCTCATGCCCATGTAAAATCATCGCTTTTGACAATGAATCTAATTCATTTATTGAAACATTATTTCATTTCAATTGAATCAGTTGAAGTATGGTAGATAAGCCAAGGGGTCCACTGACTTAGAGGCTGTAGAAATGCCCATTGCAAAATTTTTACTATCAGATGAAGAATGATTTTGTGCATGTCTAGGATGGTGCATAATGAGTAAAATTCATTTATCCTATGTTTACATCATGCTCGTGCATGTGCATTGAGTTGGAAGATAGCAAAATATGAATATTATACTTTCGCACATGATCGTGCATGACTGGTTGTACTACATAAACAAATCAGCATGAATCAATGTTCAAAATGAAAGCTGTCATTATTTTCATATTTCACCACCAAAAGCCGACCTTTTGGAAAAGTTGTCCCCGCAGTCATTGATCAGTTTGAGATCTACTCAGCTGTTTTCAGGGTCTAAAAGTGTAGGAAATATGGCTCAATTTAGGCCTATTTCCGATGAGTATGGATAAATTTGATTTAATGACCAAATGTAAGGGTTCTTCGGCTGCATGGGATAAATCAATTTCATTAAAATCAACTATCTATGGTTACATGGCGACAGCAATCATCGTAAAAACCGACTCCTAGTAAAACTGATGTTGTGCTAAATGTCGTTGAATAACAAAAACACATTTTCGCATGTTTTTACGGAGAAGGCTGAAAGATACTCAAAGCAGTAGTTATATCGACTTGCTATGCGCAAATATCATTGTTTTACTTGAAATCAACTTTCCTAATGATTTGATATCGATTTAATCAGTTAAACTAAGAATTTGCAAACCCCTCCCCCTCAGGTATCAGAAGGTGTGAAAAAGCTCAGGTCTCTGAGGATTAAGGGTGTTGTCACTGAACTGATGAAAATTAGAATTTTTATAATTTACTTCACATAGTGAATAAATAATAACTTCTACAATTATTCTTTATTTCAAGGATATTTAAGAAAGCATGTACCGACTTAAGAAGCATGTATCGGCTACATGACAAAGCCTCTGTGAAATAACCACATAGCGAGAAGTTTATTCCACTATAGAGGTTCATTAAGTCCATGTAAACATCACTTATACATGTACATGTACCTTAGTTTGAAAGATGAGAATTATCTACTATTCTCGTCGGATGGCTCAATATTTAAAATCCATTCTGCATATAAATCAACATTCCTGCAAAATTTGGTGCATTAGTCACAAGTGAAGAATTCTCATGATTTTTTAGCCGAGCAGCCTCACTAGGTTTTACCCGCTACACCCATCGATTAAAAAAAAGCATCAAAAACTCAATTAACATTTCAGTAAAATGAAAAAGTATTGAAAATGTAATTTAAGTATGAAGCAATGTACCTATGAAGCACATCTATTTAGGAGATTAAAGGTTTCTCAAATTAACACTAAGAATCTACGATTGTGGAGCATAGCACGGATGTAAATTTGTTGACTTAGAGTTTTGCTGTGCTTGCACTAAAGTGCGTCAGTGGCATGTTCAATGAAGTAGCAAAATGAGCGAATATAACGGTTAAGTAGTAGTGAATTTCAAATCCATCTGCTACCAGAATGTAGCTATGATACAATCAGTTGAAACCAGAATAGCTACCAGAATGTAGCTATGATACAATCAGTTGAAATCGTGTTTTGGATATGTTCTGCCTCTTATCGAAGTTAATTGCATCTGCCAAACGTAGACGAATACTTTTACGAGACCGATAATGGACTGTAGACCATGGCTTGACATCTCTGCAAATAAAGAATCAGTTATTTGCTGAAAAATAGCATTTTTACCATGAGGTTTAGCCTGAGACCGAAAGTAAAATTAAGTACGTGCGTCGCAAGGGTAAACTACGACCATGCTATCACCTTACCTCGCTCCAATCAAGATATTCGTCTTAAATTCCTCGGGACATGCTTTGTTCATCCAGTCTAAGATTTCCTTTGTCTCGTTGCTCATTTGAATATCATGATGCTACAATTGAAGAGAGAGACATATTACAACTCATTTGAATAGTAATTTTATATCTGTCAGGAATTTTCAGTAGGACTACTTGATGTTCACCGAAATCAAAACTATCTGCTATGTGCGAGTGTGAGAGTTCTTTCTCTAACATTTTAAGATCGAGACAAGATGATCAACACTTGAATCTATCAAATGATGATTCGTTAGATTCTAGTTTATTAGCATGCTCTATACTTATTCAACAATTTTGTGAAGAACTTTTCATAATGGAGATAAAATTCCATTCTATGCAAAATTTATAATTAATAAAGCTTTTCTGATGACAACTGCGTTCCCAATACCTTTGCAGTTGAAAACAGGGCATGTTAGTCACGATGCTAACTGACTGACTCTCATTGCATCTTAGCGAATAGATATCCTCCACATATTCACAAAGTAGCTACTTGCAGTCATTTATACAAAGTGATTGTCTTTTCTATAGGGCATATGAATGTGACGATGTACATGTAGATTCAGTTATTAGACCAGTAACGGGAACATTGATATTCCAGCTTTATATCAAAAGATTTAAAGCAATATCTACTTCGAATTTAATTTTCTTTTAAAAAAACTGCATGCATTTTGCATATGTTATCCTTCAAGTGACTTTTATGAATGATGGAGGCATAGATCATAGATTCAAATGAACAGATTCCGTTCGGTTACGTCTAGGCATGCAAGATTGCAGCCTATTGCATTTTTATCAATGAAGTATGGTCCATGCAACTACGAGCTGTTTAAATGAATAAATACTGATCCGAATAAAACTGCTTACTCTGCGGCAGGTGAGTTCGTCTCGAAAGAAATAGAGTGGAAATATGATTTTCCTTTTCTGACCATCTCTCTTAGTTTCAATGCTCATTGCTTTATCACCTGAATTCGAAAATATTGAGATTAAAGAAGAACGTGCAATAATAAGATTTGATAATTACCGAATTCCTTTGTAGCTTTCTCCCGCAATTCCTCTGAGATGAGAGTCTTATTCTCGCCAGCTGAATTAACAAAATCTTTGATCCTTGTACATGCATTTCGATTCAGCTCAAATGCATCGACCGGCAATGTCGATAGATGAATTTTCAGTGGATATTCATGAAGAACACTCGGACAACTCAAGCTACCGTCTTTAAAAAGTCCTGCGAATATGGTTCGAGCTGTCAGAACGTTTCGTTTAAATTTGGAGACCCTGCAACTGAATATATTTTCGTAAAATGTTTCAGAACATGAAAATATTTATTTTATTAGACTATCTGTCTTTTCTCATTCCAGCATTTTGCATCGTGTCCTTTCAATCGAAAACCCAATTAAATGAATTTTAGACATCAAAAGCGGTTTGTTGTGTGAAAGAAAGCAGATATAATGTTACGATCTTAAAAACACGCTTAAAAGTAGCCCATGTAGATTTAGCATCACATTTATAAAACAGCATAAAAACTCATTTTTGAAAGTAAATTTTCAAATCATCTTTCAAAGTCAGGTTTTGAAAAATTCACAAAAAGAGATCATAAGGCCATGAATATACAAGAATTAGAAACAGTTTAAGAGCGCGTCTTTAGAATTATTCTTATTATTGACAACACAACTATTGAATAAAACATAGTTGGGCACGTCGTAGATGCAGTGTGAAAATTCCGGTTAATCGGCGAATTATGTATTGAAAGGACGCAATATTTCAGGCACAATCTGTACGCATCATCAAGTGAATCAATTGCTTCAGATGAATATAATTCTGTGGTTTCAACGTTCAAATTTCATGAGATGATATAACACAATGTTTGACGTCAGCGCGAAAATAAAGATATATGAATGAATGAATGAATTTTAAAAACAATACTACGCCAGCAATAGCCTAAATACAGAGAAAGTCAGAAGGCAAAGTACATTTGATGTACGTAAGTTAAAGTAGACTCGATTCAATAATCAAAATAATACTCGAAATAATCAAAAAAATGTTAGGGACGGAAGGCTTACAACGATTAACATAATCAACACTCTTTGAGTATTATGCTTCTAAAAATGTCCGTTTTTTTGTAGTTCGGCTCATGCTCAATTATATATGAAGATTGTCAATGTGGTGATTTTCATTAATTGAATGTTCAGCTATTGCAGATTTTTAATGGTACATTTAGCGAAGAGCTGATTTGTGTTGATTGAGACGCATTCAAGGATGAAATGGAGCCGACTTCAACTAGAGGAGTTGTTTACCGCATCCCATGTGCTGATTGCGATAAATCATGCATTGGCCAGACGGGGAATGAATTCGGAACAGATCAATGAACACATTTGCAATGTGATACATATGCATAGTAGGTTTCATTATATGCAATATCTGATAGCCGTTTTACCCGATGTGATCCGTGAGGCAAGTAATGCTTTAAATAAAAGCATTTCTGCCAGTATTAGAAAATTCACCCGCTCTATGCATCTTATGTTTGACTAGAGTTGTTTGAAGATATCCACTACACTGCAAGCTGCACACAGAACTCTTTTTCATGGAAGGATCAATGGTGCGAGAGTCCAATCACGCTATTGATTTCAAGCAAAGGAGTTGCTTGTTGTAGTCCATTCTCATGGAATGTGATGTGAAAAAGCTCTTTATCTCGAACCGTGCACATCCACAATGATTAGGATCAAATCCTGTTACTTCTATTCTTCCCCCCCCACATTTTTCAAGTTTTCCAAATTCATCAAATTTCATCAAACTTAGTCACATTTCATTTAGAATAGACTTCATCGGTCACTGAGTGACAGCACAACACCACTGAGAAGTCTTACTTGACCCCTGGGAGGAAGGATTGGTCTCTTGGATACCCAGTTAGAACACAGGAAACAGCTGTGCTGTGATCATGAACATCGTACATGTCGTACAGTGTTGTCTACACTGCAGCAACAGTGAACGGCAAAGCAAGTGCTGTTAATGTTCAACAAGCCAGAGGAATTTTACACACTCTACTCTTTTGCGACGGTGGTGAAACTGCCCTTAGGAGCAAGAGAAGATCATTGACGATGTAACACTCCCGGGTGTCAACAACAGAAATGTGGGGGGGGGGGAAGAATACAAGTACCCAAATTCTTACTATGCGGATGTTACCCTGCTGGAGTTACGGTGAGGCGATTTTGAAATTTGCACTTCCATCAATCTTCGATCGATTTTTAGCTGCTCAATTTAATAGTCATAGCTGAAGTGCATGTATGACTGGACTCATGCTCACATCTAAAAAAAGGCGATTGGTCAACGCCTGCAAGTAAATGCAACTTATAAGTGTCTCTGTTTCTATCGAGGATCATCAGAGAACCACGATGAATTGACTGGTCTATGATGAAATCTGACTGAATGTAAATTTCTAAAATATCTAAAACCAGAAGAACATTACTTCTGCAAGTAAAATCACAGATGACCGGAAAGGGGTAATAAGAGACTTACTATACTTGATGTGGATTGCATTCAGCTGAAATGAGCTTGTATTTCTCAACATATCGTTGTCGGAGCCATTTCCCATATTCAAAAGTTTCCGAAATACCTTTTGTGGTTAGCATTCCATGACGCCAAATGGATCTAGGCTGAAAATGCAAAGAAATGACACCTGAGCCATTATGTGGTAGGGAAGTAAAATTACAAGACTCCATTGCAAGGAAATTTAGTGTTTTCAAGTTTTTATAGTCAACATGCGATTACGATAGGACATACAGTAGAACAGTCTAATTTCAACTACGGTACCGTATTTTCTCATGAAAACCCCGCTTTCGATTGCAATCTATCCTCAGAAAGATCCATCACCCTGAATGAATAAATAGTTCTTGCTCTACTGCCCGACGAATACCGTCATGCAGCCTTTAGTTTCAGATCAAGTTTCATTACATTAATTAGTACTTTTATAAATTGCAGTGAATGATCAACAACAAACAATCTATTGCGCGATTTCATAGTTGTGATACTACATGTGTACTTATGCAAGATATTATGATAATAAATGTCAGTATTCATTTCTAAAGAAAATTATGCAGGGAAGGATTGCACGTAGACAATAATTTTATCATTTCTGACGTGTCGTTGCAACGGAGGCTTAACATTTTTGAATTGAGTAATTGAGAAAATACATGCTTAACGCTAGTAGGTAATATCAGTATGTCTGCTAAGTGATATTACATCTCTACTCTTGATTAGGAATCAGATTGTTTGATATAATGCACATTAGCAACAATGAAATTAAATAAACGCTAGATCAGATTGCCATGCAAAAGATGTGCGGCTGGTAGGACTCGAACCTACGACCAAGGTTAACTAGACCTGTGCTCTGCCGACTGAGGTACGAGCCACTTATGCGACTGTGTCAATTGGCAGGATCAAACCCTCACCATTCGATCGGCTGCCCTCAAGGTAGAAGGTTGGATAGCTCTGCGGCTCTGCAATCTGTGCATGTAGTTCGTAAGCTGTTTTACCATCTTGCATATCTATGAGTCTCTGTCTATCTGAGCATGGATATGATCTGAGTCACGTATAACATACACCCAGAAATGCTGTGTGAAATTTGTTTGATATCTTGGATGTTTTTTGATTAGAAAGATCAATTAGAAGACAGATTTTTATTCTTAAGATTAAAAATGTACAGCGTTATTGTCAAAGCACTAGCCATTCAAGTCATTCAGAAAGGAAGAGCTCAGTCATCAAAAAATGTATGAAATAGACTCAAGAAGAAAAAGAGAAAGCAATACAATTAATTCCGATTTACACTATTAACTTCGGACTTCCAACGTCAACAATGGCTATCATATATTCAGAAGAGATAATCCTGATAGAAGATAAAAGGCAGTTCAAGATCGTATAGTGGTGCGACTTTTCTTGTCTCGTGATATTTCTGCCTCATAATTTGAGGAATCTAATGATAAGGACGTGGATGTATGACTTAACTTAACTAACGTATTTTTACATGCCTTTGTCTTCTTGTATGTATTATGATCAGCCACAGCTGTCTGTACTTCAATAAATGCCTATTATATTATTACCACCACACATCAGCTGTCATAGCAATTAGAATCAATGACTAAATAACTCGTCACAATTGTGATCGCCGCCATTAAGGCAAGTAGCGGGGATCGATTGTCCACCAAAGCATCTTAAACCATGTCGTGAATGCAATTGGCAACAATGACATTAAATAAATGCTAGATGAAGATAAAATGATAGGACAAGTAAAATTTAAGACATGCGAGATAAAATAAAAAAATATGCCTGGTTGAAATTTCTGTATTTGATCCAAGCACATATACATGTAGTCTGTTTTCAAACACGGATAAATGTACCTAGGTCTACTGTATTGGCCAGACACCAACCAGCATCGTATGAACAATATGCTGGAATATGCAGTAAATGTAGCGCTCCAATTGCTACAAGCAGGCATCCGCTCGTATCGGTTAGCAGGAATATTTCATGTAGGGATGCATGTGTAATAGGCCTATCATGTTTATATTAGGGTGGCTTTGCGCATCGATAGTGTTCTTAACCATTATTAATTTAGTAAACTACTTCAAGCCTCACTAGTTGAGAACAGGTATCCGTAAAAGGGCATACTAAGATTTCTAATAAGGAATATAGCTTTGCTTTTCGAAATCCAAGTTAAGTGCATCTGCATGTATATTAGTTTGATATCATGGATTGTAGACCTTCTGGCATTGGTAGAGACCATTGATTTAATTATCTAATAGCATACATGCTACCTAAAAGTTGTAAGTTTCACGGATGCATTAAGACTTTATTCAGGCCTATCATGCATATTCACGGTAGACTTGCAGTGGCTAAGCTTATCATATTTGGCTTGTGGGAATTATGAAAGGAAATATTCGTAAATTCAAAAATCCTGTGGGAATGGATTGGGAATGGGACGACGAAATCTCATCCCACGACAAGCCTGACTATTTCCCACGGTTCAGCATTGTCAAATAAGAATTTCCCGTGTGATGTCAATGTCTACATTGTTATCGGTTGAACACCATCAGAAATGTGTTGTACCTACCTTGTATTCGTGTTTGACGTTCATAATGGAATCAAATGTAGACTTGTCTAAAGCTTGTCCTTGTAAATCGCATATGGTGAACGGCAATTGTGCTTTTGGGACATCTGAGATCATTGCATCTGAGTACCAGTCAACCTGTTGAATGAATCATAGAGTTATTGAGTAACTGTATTTCTACCTAGCAATGCAAAAAGTAGGAAGACATTTCGGGTTTGCACCCCTTGCAAATAACAGACTGTTATTGATAATTTTATTATATTCGTTGTATATCTGCAGTATGAGTAAACGCCATGGACACACGTAGCGAAAACAACAGTTCCTAATTAATGCTGGGTTCCAGTGGCTGGTAATGGCTAGGTTGCATAGTACATAACAGCATTCATAGCAAAGAAGCTTATTCTACGTTATATTTTGTTTTACGCCGATATACCACGCTCTCTCTTTCAGACTGAACGACAACGAATTATGAACAGTACAAGCGGCTAGAGTCAGTAAAATCCCGAACATAGTTCACGGACATGAACATTCAGAGAAACATTGATATATAGAAATAGAATGTGAGAATGTGATACCATGTTATGCAATACTGCAACGTTTGTGAGTAGCACGAGACCAAATAGAAAATAAAAGCAGAGGAGAAGTGAGTTGTAAAACAGCTTCGAAATAAAGTCAATTCGAGTTGGTGAGGCTGTGTTTTATAAGTCTATCTAATACCGCAGCACTGTGTGCAGATAGAATTTGTCTACTCTAGTCGCTTAATACCGTGACTTTTATTTTCGCTTTATCCTCTTAGTAGCCTACTCAAACTTATCAATATAATCGCATCACTTGGCATCAACCTTTCTCTGAATGTGCAGGACAGTCAATTATGTTCGTGATTTCACTGACTTTCACCGTTTGCATTGTCCTTAACTCAATCTGTCGTTCGCTCTGAAAGAGAGAGCGTGACATATCTGAGGAAAATAGAATATAGCTCAGATTTTGATTATAGAACAACTTGCAATACATTGCTGCATCATAAGAATCTACAGGGCTGCTACTTTCAGCCACTTGATTCTTCTTATGATCTAGCAATATTAACTTAGATCGGTGCTCGAATGAATTGACCATAAAGAAAACATCTGGTTTTTAGTCCAACAAATTTAAGCAAAGGAAAAAGTCGGATATCCATGATTAAGAACTTTAAAGCTCATCAAGTAGGCCTACATTCGAATGAAAATATCAAAAATTCAGAATTCATGGCCACTCGGTGCCTTAATAACTGTTTGTCAGTATAAAGTTGAGTAGTTAGGCATAGCCATGTGAAACTTGTGTTGTCAAATGTAGTCATTTGAAAAGTTCATGCTCGGTTTCCATGAAATAAATAATAGGCATATTATACTGATGATTTCATTGCTTTTCCCGAACTTTTCAATTTTAACATCAAAAATGAACGACAATAATCTAAAACCACAACAGAAAAGCACTGGTTTAATAAGCACCCGTTAAATAAGGACTTGTCAGGAAAAATTCTAGCAATGATCAACTATACTTAATTGAGGGGGAGCGAATAGATCATTCTTTTGAATTTTGTAATTTCACAATTACGACTGATCCTTGCACCTATTCGTTCAATGACTTTTCGTCACTTTCTTTCATCCTGGTCTAAATGGCACGCATAAAATTTGCTACGTTGTGGGTTGATATGACTGTTGCATTCTCTTCAATATTGCGGCCACAATGCATTTGCCCGATGCATTACCCGAAAAATGCATTTACCAAAATAACCGAATCTTACTGATTAAACGTGTATGATTGAACAGGGTCTATAAAACGTCCATTTTCGAAATACATTGAATAATTTAAGTTCGCTTTCATTAATAATATGAGTACAATCATAATATCATTGTACTGGTACAATGAGCGAAGTTTCGCTCTACCCATACCGGATATACTTGTATATGGATATACGGTGGTGATTCACTTCATCGATAAGGTCATTTCATCGACAGGTGTATGCACAGAATTAAATATTTTGTTTATCTGCTTCGATTTGCTAGAAGTGTGATTAATACGAAATGGACGGCACATTGAGGAACCTATTAGGTGGGCAAAAAGGAATTCCTAATACCTTACAGAGATAGGGAAAAAAGTCGTGCGTCGCTTGCGGATTAATGTGAGTTCCAGCAAAGTGCTTCGATTGCCAAAATTCCTTCAGATTCGAAGAATTCAGATCATTGCCCGCAAGTTTTCTCCATAATGTTGGCCCTTCCGATCATTATTAAAGAAAGTAGCAGGCGTACGAAAATTAGTTCACTTGATTATCCTCTCCTCAGCATTGCTCACTGTACAGTGCATACATTGAATCGAAGCCACGAATAGATGTGTGTTTTGGTGTGTGCGACGTGATATCACAGCTCGCACACATCTCTCACTGGCTCTACTGTCCTCTGGTGACAGCTTATTGTTTGCCATTTCCAATAGCAAGCGATACACGAATTATCCATTCGAGAAGGAGCAAGTTTTCTAATTCGGTGATGTGCCATTTCAATATTAAGCTTACATACAATTCTTCCCTTCTAGGAAACCGAAGCGCGCGCAGATGAATCTAATCCTGTGGGTGTATGATATTCGCTCAAGAGTATCATGCATCCATAGATAGTTAAAGACATAAATTAACTCAATAATTCATCGACATCATGGACTTCAATGTCTTCTGACTCTGGACATTGATGAAACGACATGTCGATGAAAAGACCTGTCGACGAAGTGAACCATAATCATATAGGCATGTATGACTTATTGCAGCAGAGTGTACCCAGTCTCTTCATGAATGTGAGAAAATTGCATATACATGTTATATAAATTTCCGGAGAGCAGAGAAAAATGTGACAGGGTTCAAGTCACGACCCTCCCGCTGTGGATTAGGCTGAAGGGGCTCGTTTACACAGTAGACGACAATACAGCTGATAAATATCAGCGGTCACCTACACGATTACTCGAACTTTTATGATGACATTCATCTTACTTCTTCAAACCCTGGAGTTAAGAAAACGGCTGTCCTTGCTCCATGACGAGTGTAGATTTGCACTCCAATCAATCTTGCTCCGTCAGCAGTCATTTCGTCGGATGAAGGAAGAATTCAGAATACTGGATGCCAGCATGTACTTGATAGCGATGAGAAAATGATTTCAAGTATGACTAATTTTAAGTTTGTCTATTTGTTAAATAGCAGGACATGACATTTTCAGTCTGATCAATTGAACGTTTAATGAAACATTGAATTCGGTGAGCGTGAGTAATGCCTACCATTGTTAACCACAACTGACGCCGCACCATCACGCACATGCGTGCATGGTCGCCAAAGCACAGCGGATGGAGCACGCGGATGCACTCCATTCCGCGTTCCCGCTTCAATTGCCAATAATAGAATTCATGTCATTGATTCTTCTGACCGAGTCTGATGTACTTCACAATTAACTAGCTGATTTAAGGCAGAATTGCAAATGGCAAATGGCTAATTAGGTTCGTGAGCTATCTTGCAGGGCTGTAAGGTATGCTTTTCAGACTGTTTTTCGTCAGGACTATTAAGGTCCATTCACACCGGACGCGGCGCGTCCAACAAAAATGCCTGCTCTCACTGAGCCGCGTGACGCGGGGCGGGAGAGGGGGCAACTACAAATAACATATCGTTATGGACACTTCTTATTGCTAAATGATCAACATATTCATATTCCTTGTGTTACATGCATTCGAACGAGCCCAAACAAGACACCATAATATGACACTTTCCCGAGATAGTTAAATGACGCACTCAGTTTTCGGAATTTACATGGAATCAGATGCAACATGATACAAGCTGATTATGATTTCAAGCATAATGACTCGAAAATGATATCTAGACGACACATCCTCGATGAAATACAGAGACTTTTTGCATTAGATCTGAGAGCGTGAACAAAATGTGTTGTAATCAGGTTCTTAGATCTGCAAAGTACATCAGACGAGAACAGTTCGTTATGAATTGAAGTGTTGCTAGGGACAGTCTATTTTAGACCAATATCCGAGTATGATGAGTTTTGGTCGACCAACAGTCTAGAAAATAGTCTCAATCTGAAAAGAGCACTGAGT
Source organism: Prostheceraeus crozeri (assembly GCA_907163375.1). NCBI lineage: Eukaryota > Metazoa > Platyhelminthes > Polycladida > Euryleptidae > Prostheceraeus > Prostheceraeus crozeri. Next base: position 9,800 of record CAJQUW010013753.1, on the reverse strand, counting down.
TCAGTATGATATGGCGACAAAAAGCCATTCTGTCCTGTTAATTTTCGTTAAGTTATTCCGAGTCTGCAGAAATTATTCTCTTGAGTATCAAAATCTATAGGTTGTGGTTGTCGTATGATTTGAAGACTATCAGATCACATATTTCACTGCCAATACTATTCATAAAAACCAAGTGAAATCAATCCTTTTGTCAAACTGTCAACACAATTATAAGCTATATCGACAGTTGTCACAAGCTGCGATGAGCATCAGCGACAGAAGTGAGCATTTTCAAGGAGAAAAAATGACTGCTGTTTGCAAAATAGACACCACCATCATCTTCCTCATGAAATTTCCTTTTAAATGAAGTGTGTTTCAACTAAATTGGTTAAAAATTCTGCGATCTGCGTCAAATAAACTATATGAAGCGTTTTGATGATTTTATCGCAATGCTTGAAGGAGTCTCGAACAATGGAAGACATATGAAAGAGACCGACATTGCTAAAGTTAATTTTTGCAATTGTAAATGAACAATGCATACTTTTCAGTGATTGACATTGCAAATTAATCGTTTGGATATGACCATTGCTATAAACTACATAATGTTGCGAAAACTTGTCATTTGATATTTCACATTTGTAAACAATAGGGTTTTAAGGACACACATATCATTTACTCATTTTCATTCATAGGCTGACAACAAGGCACAGCTGGGTCCTATTCTTCGATTGATAACAAGTGTTATAACTAGTAACGTTAACTAGTTAACCAGTAATTTCAGTTTTCCGGTATAAAAAGTGTACGATATAACGAGTTTTGTAAAACAAGTAACTTATAACAAGTGTAATGGATCATAACGAGTGTTTGTGTCCTTCAATCACACATATTATATCCTTCACCTGTCATGATTCTAAGAATTTTTGACGAGTGAATGTAGAAGCGTTATATCATTTAATAATGGATTTGCATTCAAGACGGTCGCGCAAATATCACGTGAGAGTTAACTTTTCGCTGTGGAATAGTGAGTTCAAAGAGCGCTTTCGATTTTCATGTCCTGAAGTTGAAGAGATATTGACTGATATTGGTGTTAATCTAAAGAACGATAAGGAATTCTATTATGGTCTCGAACCACATCATTGCTTTCTCCTTGCTCTAAGGTATTACGCCAGTGGAGACTTTTGCTACAGTGTTCGGGGATTCACATGGGATTTCGAAGACAGCAGTACACGCTTCTGTTTCAAGGTTCACAGTGATTCTTAATGAAGTATATTTTGAAGAAGTAGTAGCATGGCCGACTGATGAAGAAGCTCGGAAGCTGATTGCTGGTCAATTTTACGCAACACACCGATTTCCAGGTGTTTGTGGAGTCATATGGAACCTTGATTGTAATTCTGGCACCATCAGATGACGAGAACCAATTCGTCGATAGAAAAGGTAAACATTCCTTAAATGTAATGGCAATTGCCGGCCCGGATTATCAATTTCTTGGTATTAACGCTAACTGACCGGGTGCCGTTCATGACGCTCGTGTGCTTCGAGAAAGTAAGATATATCAACGATTCAATGAAGGATGGCGTCCAATTCCAAATGGTGTGTTAATCGGTGATTCAGCATATCAGTAGGAAAGTCTAGCCCCCGCCCGGGACATTTTCACGAAAGGTCATGACCTGCTCTTTCATCGGAGCACACGCCCACGCATCGGCGCACGTGGTTGCTAAGAGGACAGGAAACGGAGCACTCGGAGCACACGCCCACGCACTTGGGTTAAGAGGACGGAGCACCAATCGGAGCACGCGGCGCCGAATCATTCTCATTCTAACCATGCAGTACACGTGTGAATTCTGCCGTCAGTCCTTCTCTCGGTTTCAAGACTGTATTGCCCATGGAGCAGCGGAGACGGGTCGCAACTATTGTTGGACGTGCTGTAAATGGTATAGAGACGAACACGATTGCCGCGCGTTTAATTATGGCGATGACAATGACTTGCTGTGTTTGGATTGCGACGGAAGTTTCGACGTGGAGACGTACCATAAGCATGCGTGTGTGGGACGGTGTCGCTACTGTGATGCAGTGGTGAATGCTGAAGCGGAAAGATGGGATGAGCATTTGTGTCCCTACCTGTTTGAGTTCATGCAAGAGGGTAGTGCAGCTGTGGAAGAAGAACGTATCATGGACGGTCGCGGGCATAATTATCGATTTACCCCTCCTCAAGCCACGAATGAATGGAAGATGTATTTGAATTCAATGTATGCGGACTTGTATCGTGTCATTAAGCAACAACACCCCGACGAGGATTTGAAAGTGTTTGTGAGTATGTGTCT
>CAJQUW010013753.1:0-2500 GCA_907163375.1 Prostheceraeus crozeri | reverse complement strand
ACCCCCCCCCCCCCCCCCCCCCCGCACCCACCCTCCCCCCCCACCCCCTCCCCCTCCCTCCCCCCTACACCCCCACCCCATCAGATCGAACACTCATACCAAATTCAGATCCTCTACTTCCACAGCAGAAAAACCACTCGTTGCAATGCCTAAGCTAAAATAATCTCCATCCCCAAAATGGCTCATACGACTCCGAATTTATCTGCCATCCCTTCAATCAGTGACCCACTATCCATCTCTGACGATAAATTGTATGGGAACTGAAATGCATTATTCATCGTTATTCCATCATGGGTGCGAGGAGTCAATATCATTTCTTCCAAATCATTCACATTCTGAATATTGCTATCATAGCAAATACTAGAAACGCCAACCTCCCATTCACCTTCTAAATGCAGTGGGCGATTTAATTCTACTCGATAGTCTGATGGTTTATTTTTGGGAAATTTATTCATAGAAGCATTACTGGGCAAGTAGATTAGAAACGAGTCCTTATTTTCACTTTCCATATTATTCACATTGGAAAAATATATTAGCATACTTTGCATTAACTCTTCATTCGGAAATGGAGTGTGATACTTGTCACAGCATCTTTATGAAAAGGAATCAACGCACCAGCATCGTCATAAATGGCAATATCAATTTGTGGGATGTAGTTTGATTTCAGCTTTGTATAATGCACTTTCTTGAAAGTATGCTCAGATAAAATACTGCAGCTTTTGGCTGGTATGGTATCATTGCTAGCAATGGAGCTTCAACATCTCCCACACGTACATCTTCACCAATATTGGAATATATCTGAAAATAGTTAATACGACGCGATAGCGACATGTCTGCGCTAGCTTTGGTTACAGTACCACTTTTAAAGATATTTTGATCAAAACCCAAAATGTCCATTAGAGTTTTATCCATAATTAGTTCAATACCTTTTCCACTTATAGTGAGAGACAAAGTACCTTCTTTTTCAGAAAATGAAATATGTTGCTCATTAATCACTTCATTTAAATAATCTACAACCAATTTAACCGAAGTAATAATGCGAGGCATCAACACTCTTGTTTCATGTAAGATACCACCAAAAGGCTCTACACACTTTCTGTATAAAGATACGGCCCATTCTGTATCAAATTGATTTGACCTTTCACATGGTAAATGTTGCATATCAGATTTTCCATGAACAGCTGCAGAACGATGTCGTAAGAACTGATGAAAATCTTTTGAACAAACTAATACTAGATCATCATCATTTAATTTGCTTATTGCAATATGATTAGATGATTTGATATAAGTCAATGTTGCCACTTGTTTACCATCAACTCGAAGGAGATAATTAAATTTCTTCAATAATGTTTCAGGAGTCATGTTTGTCTTTCTTGGCTTAATCACAATCTTCTTCACCAACGTCTTCTCATTTCTTGGAATAAGATCTACATAATAAGCTTCCTCTCGATATATTAACTGTTTATGACCACTTATGTGGTAATTAACGTTAAAATTATCATAGCTTGTTAAGGCGCTAGCGAGGTAACCTAAATCATTTCTTAAACTTGGACTTAAACCAACAATCCAATCTTTCTCAACTACATGATGTACATAATTATAATCATCATTGTGCGGAGTAAATTGGACAATATGTTTACACGCTTTATTCAAGAAATCATAAACGAATTTTCAGACGTGATAGAGGGATCCTTACCTCTATTACATTTTTTATTTTTTATCCTTTTATTTACTTTTTCCTTTATTATTTTTTCTTATAATTATTTTATATTTATCATATCTATATATTATCTTTTTTTTTTTACATATATTAACTTTTCTTCCTTTTTTATTTTTTTTCTTTTTTTTTTTTTTCTTTTTCTTTATTTTTTTTCTTTTTATTTTTTTATTTTTTATTATTTTTTTTTTTTTTTTTTCTTTTCTATTTTTTTATTTCTATTTTTTTATCTTTTTCTTATTTTATTTTTTTATCTTTTTTTTTTTTTTTCTTTTTACTTTTTTTTTTTATTTTTCCTTTTATTTTTTTTTTTATTTATTTTTTTCCTCTCTTCTTTTTTATCTCTTTTTTTTTTTTTTTTTCTTTATTTTTTTTTCTATTTTTTTTTTATTTCTCATTATTTTATTATTTATCTTTTTTGTTTTTCTATTTTTTTTATTATTATTTTTTTTTTTTTTTCTTCTTTTTTTATATTCTAATATTTTTTTTTTTATTTTTTTTTTTTTCTTTTTTCTTTTTTTTTTTTTTTTTTTATTTTTTTTTTTTTCTTTTTCTTCTTTTTTATTTTTTATTTTTTTCCTAATTTTTCTTTTATCTTTCTTTTTATATTATTTCTTTTTATTTTTCTATTTTATTCTTTTTTCTTTTCCTTTCTTTTTTCTTTTGCTCCTTTTTTCCTTCGGCATTGTGGAATGTATACTCGGCAGCCCTTTTCACATTGGTAAGCAGCTGTGCGTCTCATATTAATAGTCATCACCTCATGATCAAAAGTATAGACACAGT